>VMBQ01003434.1:0-73271 GCA_007657795.1 Dreissena rostriformis
CCTCATGGGCCTCTTGTTTTTATATTCTGTATTGTTTCATCTGTAAAATTATTAAAATGTTTCAATGTGTTTGATCGAAATGTGAATATAAACATAACAGCATATGTGTTGATGTTTTTTATATTAATATCCAGTATGTCGAGCTGATGCAGTGTACTCTGTATATGTAGCACTATACGGACATTTCGAATATAGTTGGCCAGTTTATTTTTATTTGAGTCGTGTTCTGAGAAAACTGGGCAAAATGCATGTGCGTAAAGTGTCGTCCCAGATTAGCCTGTGCTGTCCGCACAGGCTAATCCGGGACGACACTTTCCGCCTAGACTGGATTTTCGCTAATAAGAGACTTCATTAAAACGAAAAATGTCATAAAAGCGGAAAGTGTCGTCCCTGATGAGCCCGTATGGACTGCACAGGCTAATCTGGGACGACACTTTACACACATGCATTATGCCCAGTTTTCGCAGAACACGACACATTTAATTACACTTACGTGTTTACGAGAAACAATGTCCAAAAAAATGTTTTATGACCGTTGGAATTTTTACCATTAATCACTCGCACACAAGCAATTGAATAAAACAGTAGGGGAAACCAGCCGAAACCGGAAACAAATATTCAAAAAAATGTATGATAATTACAAATGTATTGTCGAGTTGTTATTACCAGAGCAGCTGTTTAATGAATTCATAAATATAATGAAATTCATTAAAACATGTTTACACGTCGATAAACATGGTATAAGATGAAAACTTGTAGGAATATCAAAAGGCGACATCATAAAATAACAACAAACGCAAAGTAATCGATTGTAAAGATTTAATCATGGCGTATAAAATGCCATGTAATTGACCGAGGAACCTGTAAAGTGCATGTAAGCACGCACTGCAGAACAAAGATTAAATGTATATGAATTTCGTTGAAACATAATTAAACGCACTCATCCTGTCAACTTGTTGCATACATTCTAACGCACGGCTTATGCAACACTCATGCTAATTTCTCAGAAACGGCTCATTATGTCAACTTGAAAATGCATCTTAATGTTTGAGAACTTTTTCTACGAAGTTTCATTAAAATCATTCTGGCTGTGGTTTCCTCGTGCTGCATGTGCATATGTACGGTTCATATGTATTGTTATCAAGAATTCATTTTTTTTATCAATAATTGATTTTCTGCAATAAAAAAATTAATCATTTATATCAAGAAATACTGACTATATTTTGATAGCAAAAAAAATCGCATTAACGATATCAGAAAAATCAATTCTTTTTATCAAAAATTCCATTCATTGATATCAGAAAATCATGTTATGGTGACAATAAGCCTCTTAAAATATACATAGACAGTTTATAGTTTATTACAGTCTCATCAGCATATATACAATCACATCATATAATAAAACATAAGCATAAGCATAATAATAACATGTTTCCACTCGGAAGTATCGAGTTATAAGAGACTAGAATATTATATCAACAAAAGAATCACCATACACTTATAGTGAAATGAAAGGGAGCTAACCCCTGAGTTCAAATTACAGAAACTGTAACATGAAATACAGAGTTACCTCTCTTCCAAATACCATAAAGTTATATAGTCCCCACTAAAGTCTGGACATCAGTACAATCTTAGAGTTATGAGACTAATTCGAATATAGCACAGTACAGTTAAAAACTATATTGCATAATAAAAGTTTGATCTCACCTTAAAATTTGCCATACGAAATTAACCATAAAATACTAAAAGCGAAAATAAAGCACTATTGCGCATAGTAAAAAGTCTTACAAAATCATATATCGCCTATGGTTAGACCATCTACGAACTGGTCAGTGGTGACACTCAAACACAGGGATAAAACACTAATTATCAAATTTAAAAGGTTATGTTAAGTCATTTATACAATAAAATTAAAACAGTTTTCATTTTAAGTCGGAAATGATAAACACACCATTTTATTAATACTATCTGAATGATGGTTCAGTACATAAGTATAATAGATAGTATAACACACATTTAAACAGGGAATTGGTGGATACACTAAAAACTTTGAATTTAAGTGTGACTGAGTCAACTTGAAAGGTGTGTACTCATCTCCCACATAGAACATTAATTCACATTATAGCACACTAAAAGAAATACTAAGGAATGCAGTTGATAATTATACATAATATTATAGCGAAGTTGAAGAATATTGTAACAGGTTTTGGCTGTAAGTTTAACAATATCATTGTTGGAGATAATATATATAAGCTTATCCTCATCACCTAGATTCACAAATTCTGGCATAAGACTACTTGCTTTCTCCACCAATGGAGATATAATATGTTCATATGCATTGCATGATAGTAATTAGTAATACATGTTTTTCACATTCAACCGCAGTTTTACATATTGCACAAATTCTTCTGTCAACAGAAATATTCTCTACCAGTTTCAAGCTTTATTGTTGCTACTCCAATTCTGAATTCAGCTATTTATATAATATATTTTACAAAAATGCTCTGTTTTGTAGTCGTTGTTCAACAATTTATATGTTCTTAATTTATTTAAACTATTACCATTTCGACCAACACTTCTATCAAGTTTAGTTCTCCATTCATCCACATACATTGACATAGATTTAAGAACAACTTTTTCACAAAATGACTTTGACGATACTGTTACACAGTTACGTGCATATTCTACTAAATCTAACTTTTCCATATATGTATTAAACATGAATTGCCAATTCTTGCATCTAGTGTTACTTTTCATTAAACATGCAGAAAATACCTTATAATTGACTCTATAAACATCCATTTTAATAAGTCTATACCACTGTCGGCATACAGATTTCAACTGTTTTACATGTGGTTGTTGCCATGCTTAATCTCCATATAGAGCTGCCGTAGTTGTATACTATCCTACCCCAAGATAGTACCGCATTGCCCTATTCTGTATGGCATTTATGAAGGAAAAGGACCTGTTACCCCAAATAGAAGCACCATAAGATATGACTGGCCAAACCATTGAATCGTACAGCTTAACAAAAACATCATATGCCATGGATCTTAATGATTTAGATTTGGCAATCAATAACACCAATGCTGTACCTGCACTCTGAGCTATACACTTAGCAGTCTTATTATAATCTAGAAACTCATCAAGTAACAGACCCAGGTAGGTATATTGTTCAACTATTTGAAGACTATGCTCACCACATGTAAAATCAAATGAAGTTTTACATACCGACTGAGGCCTAAATAAACAATGTTGCTTTTCGTAGGGTTGAATAACATAGAGCTTGATGTACACCAGTTTGCTATCACATTTAACAGAAGTTGAAGATCATTTTCAGATACAGCAATGAGTATAATATCATCTGCATATAGTAATATGGAGATCTTATTATTATCTATGTCAATTCCTTTTCCAACCGCTTTAATTCTATCTACTAGATCATTTATGAACAGATTAAAAAGTAAAGGTGACAACGAACAGGCCTGTCTGAGTCGACAGTTTACATCGAATCATTCCGTTGTAAGAACATTTATTCTAACACAAGACGAGACTGAATTATACAATGACTATATTGCGTGTATCATATTACCCTGAACACCTATACTATTTAATTTGTCCCACAAAAGTGATCTGTCAATAAAATCATATGCCTTACGAAAATCTATGAATGCACAAAATGTTGCTAACTTATGTTTCGTTCTAGTTTCTATAATATTAGTTAAAGACGACACATGATCAATGGTACTGCGGCCTTTTCTAAAGCCATTTTGCTCGTGGCAGAGTATATCATTTGATTCTGCCCATTTTGACAAACGGTCATTTAATATTGTACAATATATCTTATACATGGTGCAAGACAACGATAAACCCCTATATGACATCGGATCTCTCGGATCAACAGTACTTGATTTTGGAATGGAGCTTATTACTCCATTCTGACGGAATAATTCCCTTTGAAAAAATATAAATTATGCAAAATATGAAGAAAGGATACAGAACAGTCATTGTTCAACATTTCCATATGTATATTATCACAACCCCAGGCTTTACCATTTTTAGCCTGATTGTCAAACTTCTTCAACATATATATTATTGTTTAAAATCTCTGTATCACCACTCAAATGATTATCATTATATAAAACATTGTCAATATTTGTGCTACTCCCATTATTAGGTCTATCAAAAAGATGGCTGAAATCATTCTTCCATTTTTCAAGAACATTTTTTGCACCATTTTCTGTAATAACTTCCATCGGTATGCGCTTACTCCTTGAGTGTTAAACCCCTACCCTGCCAATGGTTTTCCAGAATTCAGTCTGGTTATTATTGCAATCTGACAGTTACTCATTTGTGGCGTGTTCTGAGAAAACTGGGCAAAATGCTTGTGCGTAAATTGTCATCCCAGATTAGCCTGTGCAGTCCGCACAGGCTAATCAGGGACGACAATTTCCGCTTTTATGGAATTTTTGGTTTAAATGATGTCTCTTCTTAGCGAAAATCCAGTTNTAACCAAACTCAAAATAGTCTGGAATTATCCATACACTAGTTAGGTCATTATCCAATTTGTATATTCTTGTCCCAAACAAATACGAATATATTGCGTTTTCGAGCATTTACGCCAATCAAATTTTGGACATACATATATGAAAGGTTAATACATAAGTCCAAGCATTAAAACATTAAAAACATTCGATTATAATTGTTTTTGGCCTAAAACTTTCGACAATTTCATTTACCTTTTCCAGATTTTCAAATATATTCATGTTATTTTGACGTAATTGTTTTTTATTGTTATGAGTTAATAAGCGCATTGTATCCGACAAATAACATTTTATCAAAAATAAACGTTTATTATGTCACAACTTACCTTAAATACACGTGTTCTTAGAAATAAATGACTGGAGTCTTTATTTATGTCGCCTTTTTTTTCTTCAGTTTGAATTATCCTACTCAGTTTGGATTATCGACGTACAGGGGGTGTTGAAACATCTATTTGTTGATACCAAGAAATCGCGTCATTTTTTTTATCACGAAGTCGAATTCAGGACATCAAGAATTGATTTTTTTTACAACAAAAATTATAATTCTTGGTATCAAAAGATACGAACGATGCTGTTATCGAAAAAAACGACTAAAAAGAAAAAAAACACATATATAAAACTACATGATAAATAAGGTAATAGAAATATTAAAACCAGTAATTTCCAACACATCGTTCATGATATATGACACACAATATAAACGCACTCATCCTGTCAACTTGTTTTATACATTCAAAGGCATGTCTAATGCAACACTCATGCTAATTTCTCAGAAATGGCTCAAGATCTCAACTTGAAATTTGCATATTAATGTTTGAGAACATTTTGTACAAAGTTGCATGAAAATCATCCTCATCAATTGCACGCTCACACCTCTGGACCACGTGTGGGTGTGGTTTCCTATTTATTGCTGCATGTGCATATGTATGGGGCGCCGTTTTATTTTATTTTTGACATTTCTTGATATCAGGAAATTAATTTTTATATCAATTAAACTATATGAACTATATAAACTTTATGAATTTTTTTTTTGTAGACATTTGTCAGTGTTAATACGAAAATCTGTGAACGATTCTCTTTAAATACAGTGCGTCACATTATACATGTGATATATGATAATACACTGTATTGGTATTTATTTATTTTTAAAACTTTCTCTTTATATAAACATGGTGCGGACTAGACTAGCTATACATTTAATGACACTGTTCGAACACTCGCTGTGAAATCAAAACAATACATCATTTTCGGTTTTTGTTGTATTAACACGCATGACCTGTCATTTACAGTTTATTTTATTGTAAATGTAAACCAGCAATAATAATCGTCGGATATAAAAAAAAAACACGCTATATTCATATTTGACAAGGACATTTAACCCTTTCCCACTCAGAAGCAAAGTGAAAATGTCTATATGCAACCACCATCAACCAGAACAGCATGTGAGTAACTTGCAGTCTGTTAAGGTTTTATGCTGTTTGCTGCTCATTACTACCTTAGGGTTGGAAATGAAGCCGTTAACACTTGAATTTAGTAAGAAATGTCTTAAATTAAATTTGATTTTCTAAGAGACTTTAAACGCGTAAAAGTGCGAGTGGTAAAAATGTTTATATACGAGGACAATGGAACTACGAGCGGTAATCACTACGGAAAGAAGTTGCCTCCCTTTGTTAGAAATCGACATCAATCCTTACGTTTTGACTGTTTGTAAAACAGATATAAAGCTTAAATACAAATAAGGGTATAGACAAAGTAAAACCAGTTAAGCCCCCAAATAATGACAGACTAGCGCCACACTTAATATTTGCAAATATTACTCATAGTTCATTATATTTACACATCCATTAATTTCACTTTCACTATTTGAACAACGTGCATAACAAATACACCTAACATAAAAAGCATTTCCAGTTTGAAGAGTTGATTGATAAGATTTTTAAAACATAGAAATTTAATAAATTGTCGGAAAATAAACAAAACAATTGCAAATACTACAAGAACTGTTCTAAAGTGTTTTAAATGTAAATCGAATCCGTCTTATCGCGGTGTTTATTCGAACGGTTTGTAAATAATTAATCTGCAGCCGAGTCTTATTCTTTGTGTATATAGCAGTATAATGCAAGCATTATGTCAAACCTAACCTTATCTATGAAACGAAAGACTCATTGCCGAAATGCGACTAACCATAAGGTTACACACAACGCTACTGAAATGTAAATATCCGGTACACAAAATTCGGTTTATAAAACTTTATTGCTTAAAAACACAAAAGTTAAAAAACGCCGTCCATAACATAGAAAGTAAACAAGCATTGTTTATTGTCGCACATTGTACATTCAAATGTACGTACGAAAAGCATTTTTATTTTGTATTTTGTCCTTCATCTCTTTAAAAATGTCAAGTACGTTAACTGGAATGTTTAAATACGATTTGCATTTGTTAGTTAAGAATCTCTGTAACCTGATACATATTTAATTACTTCAGGCATTAGTCGAAACCCCATTACTTTCAATGATTTGTGATTCTGCCCAACATCGTAATTCACGCAGTAATACAACATCAGCTTCCAGTGAAGACTTTTATGTCCAGTTGCAGTAGCGTGCAATATAGATGCTCCACATATGTCCGTCCCAAGAAAAAGCAGAAAAATGAAAGAAAAACACATGTGCAGAGCTTAATAGTTATTATTATTTAAAATTATCTAGCTATGTCTTTAAATTTTGCAAACAAGGTAACGCCAATGTGTCCTTACGAAAACTACGTGTGTATGTTAATGCAAGACACTTACCGCATATATTGTGACAGTATACGTATGTTAGATGGCACATATAAGGATCGTTTCCACTACTGTATTGTAACGACTGGTACGCATGGATTGTTGTTTTTTATGATTCAAGAACATATAAATAAGAACTAAATTTGATCGCGCAAATTACCATTTGAACGTGTTTTTGTTTTGTTTCCTGTGTATGTGCGGCATGCATAAAACGAGTGTATTCAACACAATACCGCCAAACTATGTGAAATCGTTAACTGTTCATGTCAATCGTGTTTCTACGAATAACAAATAGGGCAAATAGGGCTGAGAAATAATACATTTTAATAAAAACAAATACTTAATGGACATGGTACATGAGACAACAGTCAAAAATATCAATCAGCCGCGTCGTGTGAAAATGGATCTTAGACCATATGCGGCCAGCGTAGCTCCAGACAAGCCTGTACATTAACCCAACCTGGTCAGGAGCTACCCTGTCCGCTAATGGGACCACGAAACCTTGTGTGACTTCCACTTTATAGCGGACAGTGTTGCTCCTTACCAGACTACGCAAATGTGCAGGCTGGTCTGCAGCTACGATGGCAACGTATGACATAACTCCCATTTTCGCATGACGCGACTCCAATTTTGTGAAATTCTTATTCACTTTTGACAACCACATCATGAGCTCGAAACAGTGTCAGCGCATAACCAAACACACATTTTATATTAACAATTTTGAAATGCATCTCTATAATTATATGGTTAATGAACAACATCAGACATTTTAGAATGAAAAATGGAAACAAAATAAACAACGTTTAAAGGGAATGTAGAATGATTGCAAGAGAGCAAAGCACATAAGTAACATAATTTAAACCAATTTAAATTGAAACATAAACATAACAAATTAAAGTATTTATAAAATTTAAAATGTTGAATCAGTCTAGTGTTATTTTAAAAAGTTTGTTAAAAATATTTACATCTATGAAGGAACCGTCGAATGGTACAATTACCTTGTACTTATCGACCTCTGTCTTTTTAGACGGAATGAAAATCCACATTCTTCATTAGTATATTTACAAACACACACAAAACTGAATAAATATAGATGTATAGACATTCAGTTATTTCATTATTTTAAAAGTCTTTAATTCGCCATTACATAGACATATATTCGCGCTGAATTGTCCATTTTATAGACCCTGTCTGTATTTGATGTAACGTCATATTCGAACTAATGGCAATTTCTGTGTGGATAAAAAATATTGTGGATTTTTGTTATATGCATTTTTTTTATTAAATCTATTAACATATCATAGATTGGTCTCACAGTTTGCAGAAACGAAGATAAGGCAATGCTTAGGATAGATATTCGCGATTTTGAATCGCGAAAACATATGACATTGTTTTAAAATGGTATCCAGTATTTCTGAACTTAAGCACTACGCAATGAAATGGCAACAAAACCTCATTTAAATCAGGTGTCAAGGAACACAATAAAAGGTTTAAAAATCTTAAATAAAAAACAAACGTAAATTTCTACGTTTTCCTCCAATTTTGTTCATTCGAGTGACCACGTGACTTGCTTTAGACACAAACGTCACAGGTAAGCATTCGTGTCGCAAAAATATAAATACGTGTTAACCGCACAAAGTTAAAATGTTGACCTTAGCAACTGATTTAAAATCCACATCATAAGTACTAATCAAGAACTCGTCAAATCACAGACATGTTTGTTGGCCTTCGAAATGACGCGCGGTGATTGGTTGGCGCGTTGACACCTCTCGGCAGGTGCTTGGTGGAGTCCGCTTGTTCTCGTGAGCACTAGCAAAGTTTGCACCTACGGTGTACTGACTATTATTATTTGTATTCGCCGATCTAACGACGGAACTATCGGAATCTCCCACAGGTACCGATTGTCCATTTGCATTTCCATTGTTCTCCTTTTGGCCTTCACCACCAACACCGTTTTCAAAGAATTCCGGTTTGTCTAAGATTCCGGACCGTTGCTTGTTTTTCTGCTTAAACCGTCCTGACCTTGAAATCGACATAGTGTGTCGAAGCCTAGCGTTCTTATCCTTTTCGGTCTCGGTCGGCAAGCCGCTTTCTTCCTTGAATGACTCAGATCTCGCGAGATCTGCTCTCGCTTTCTTCGAGGATTTCTTTCCCCAGAATTTTAACCAAGACATTTTAGGCTGCTTATTTTGTTACAGCTTAAAGTCGTCCAATTAAATACTATCCACTAACGATTCACAATTTGTTTCACCGTACAAGATATATTCGTAAAAAAATAAAACAGTGGGATATTGTTCAACAAAAATAAAGTAGATCTATTTTCTGAGCAAGTTTTCTCTTGTATTTTGTTCCCGCGCAATTTCGTATCCAAACGACACTACGCGTTTGTGTTTCGGCAGTCAACTTAATATTCAGCCTCCACAGTAGTACATCGTGCACGTGTCACATGATGACTTGGGGTAGAACCAATGCTCAGATAGATCTAGCCGCGTCCCTGAAAATAAAACAATGATATAGTTAGAGACAAATGCTTGATATCGAATTGCTTCCTTTCCTGTAATGCCCTTAATAAATTCGAACGGATTAAGAAGCAATGTGTTTTTTACAAAAAAAAACACATCCCATTAAAGTGTGTTCTACTGTTGCTATAATTGAAAATAAACAATATTCGATTTATCTTGTTCAACGGTAAACAAGTTGTCGGAATAAAATGATTAACACGGAGATCTTTATAAGTGAAAGTTTCGATTATGTATAAGGTGATTGTAAAACACTAGATCCTATAAACAACCGTGAGTTTAAGTTTGGAAATGCACGCATTAGCAATCGATTTGTCAATAAAATCCATATCGAGCGGCCAATTTATGTGAGACTCCGTTTGAAGATAAGCACACCTAATAATACAAACAGGGTACAGGAAGGAACCATGTGACGTGTTCTGAGAAAACTGGGCAAAATTCTTGTGCGTTAAGTGTAATCCCAGATTAGCCTGTGCAGTCCGCACAGGCTAATCCCGGACGACACTTTCCGCCTACACTGGATTTTCGCTAAGAAGAGACATCATTTAAACGAAAAAATCCACAAAAGCGGAAATTGTCGTCCCTGATTAGCCTGTGCGAACTGCACAGGCTAATCTGGGATGACAATTTACGCACAAGCATTATGCCCAGTTTTCTCAGAACACGACACATAATGATCATGAGTCCCGTGTTAGTCGCCCTGATCTAATGAGCATTCTAATGCTAATGGTACAACTGCTTTTAATATACAACTACCGCTGCGGCTGCTGTTGACGCTGCTGTTACAATCACAACAGCAACAAGAAAAACAGATGATGAAGTAGAACAATAACACAAATCATTATAATATTGAAAATGTATGAATGTATAATAAGTGATTCTGATGCTTATCTTGCTCTTGTGCTATGGTTTGCTTTATGTTTTGTGAGATTTAATGGTCTAGCTGTTGGATATTTTGAATACTCAAGCCACAGGTGTCAGAAATATCGCACAAGTCATGCCACAAAAAACCCTCTGAACATTTTCCGGGCATATAATATAGCGCCGCATCCCGCACCAAAAAGGGACACTAGAAAAAAGTGGCTATGGTACATAATCAATATATTATATCTCTGTTTATAGTAGGTACGAAGCCATTTTATGAATACTTGTATGTACACTTGTAAAAAGCTTATGAATTATTAATCCGTCTTTAGTACCACGAACCTATTGAATAATAACACTCGCCATGAATGAAGCTACATAATCCTATTATAAACTATGCGCATTTTCTATCTGTATGAAAGGCGATGTTATACAAAATATGCAAACACAAGTAGCGTGATCCTTTGCGAAAGGGAAGTTAAAGCTTTCAATTAAATGCCAAATGTTGAGGTTTAGACATAAAAAGCGAGAAAAGTGTACACTCTTTTTACAACATTAAAGAAACTGTGACAAGTTGCAAAAATTCAGACGCATACGTGTATGCAGATAATGTCTTATTTGTATCCAAACGTGACACCATTTTAACCCTTTGCATGCTGGGAAATTTGTCGTCTGCTAAAAGGTCGTCTGCTGAATTTCTAAAATTAGCATTTATTTCGATTTTTTTCCAAAGAATACTATCAGAATAGCAAACAGTTTGAATCCTGATGAGACGCCACGTTCTGTGGCGTCTCATCAGGATCCAAACTGTTTGCAAAGACCTTTAAAATCCGGTTCCAGCGCTCAAAGGGTTAATCACCCATATGATATAGTGTTTCTAATGTGATATTTTCTTAGTGTATTTAAAACAACCAAACTAATATAAAAATCTAACAAAAATAAGCAAGAAAGTAACAAAAAAGTTCCGTACCTTACTAGAAATCTCGAATGTATTAACGATTTTAATCACTACAGTCAATATAATGAATATTCAAAATTACATTCTAAATCAAACTATACTTTGTAACACGTTAACACGCAGCTGTGCGAAAGTCATATTACGATATGATGTCCCTAATCAACCTCCAGCGGGTCTATTCAAACCGAATGTTTACCGCAGAAGGAGGGTTTTAGGCGATATAAAAAGCGTTTGTTTGTCAAGATTATATTTGCTTTTAACAAACAAAACCTACTGTCGCGTAGATAAGAAAATCAAATTCAGCGTCGGGAGGCCCGCAACCGCGGAACGCACCCCGGGTACAGCGAGGTTGGAAATCCGCATTATAGACGTATTGAAATTGCAGAGACCACAGCATTATGTGTGTTTTTCATAGTTCCTGCTTTTGTAGGTGTTGTTGTAGTTGCTGTACTTAAGTCACAGGTGATAGGCTGACTGGTAGAGTCAATACCGTATTACTATTTGTTCTTGTTGTTTTCGTCCGTGTCTCAGTCGCTTCGTCTTGATGACTAAATAATAGCGCTTCCTTTTGTGACAACTACAGTTCCTTGTCGCTTACAATTGCATGTCAGTTGTCATACCGTTTGTAAATAATTAAATATTGGTAGTATTTATGAACCAAAGATTTGCGTCATACGGCGTGTTCAGTTGTATTACCATAATATTAGCATTTTTATTGTCATATACCACAATATTTTAAGTACATAGAATCTTGTATTTTGTAAATCTATGTTAAATCATCACATTCATTGGTATATCATGTCCTGGTATAACTGTTTCTTAATTTTTTACTCGTAGCCTCTGATTTGCCTCTTAAAGTCACGTGAGCACATGAAGTCTGCCTTCTAGAACATCATGTATATGAGCCTCGCTCTGTGAAAAGGGGGTTTATGCACATGCGTTAATTGTCGTCCCAGATTAGCCCGTGCAGTCCGCAAAGGCTAATCAGGGACGACGTTTTCCGTCTAATTGGATTGTTGTCAAGAAGAGTCTTCCTTTAAACGAAATATGCAATTAAAGCGGAAAGTGTCGTCCTGTAAAGCCTGTGTGGACTGCACAGGCTAATTTGGAATGAGATTTTACGTACATGCATTAACCCCCCTTTTCACAAAGCGAGGCTAATGTGGTTGCTGCCGTAATTGTTTTCAACAATATAGCGTAACTGCTTATCTTTCTTATCTCTACACAAATGTATAGCTATCAAAAACTCATGGCAGGTATTCGTTAAGACGTTAAGACGATGTATGTGAAGGATTATGTCGGGAACATTTCAATGTCAAAAACAAACAAGAGCAGATTGATTGTATGTCGTTCTTCAAGTTTATCTAAGGACATTAACCATTTGTGTCGTGTTCTGAGAAAACTGGGCATAATGCTTGTGCGTAAATTGTCATCCCAGATTTGCCTGTGCAGTCCGCACAGGCTAATCAGGGACGACAATTTCCGCTTTTACGGAATTTTTCGTTTAAAAGATAGCTCTGCTTAGCGAAAATCCAGTTTAGGCGGAAATTGTCGTCCCGCCGTTCGTTTCGGATCACAATTTACGCACAAGCATTATGCCCAGTTTTCTCAGAACACGACACATTTTGTGAATCGACGTTCTGGATCTAATCATGTAACACATGACCCATATCAGGTTTCCTACAAAACATAATTAGTAAACACATGCACCTAATGATAACTCCATTTTACTGTGTGGAAAACCACGAACTTAGTCAACTGATTAGATTTTATAGTTTGGAGATAAATAAAATCAACTCACTCATATTTAATCATGATTGTCACAAAAAGCCAATAGTGAAACCAAATCAAATACTATCATTACAATTAACGCATATAGAAGTTAAAAACGCCAATATTACGTTAGCTGGATCCTTGCATAACTACTATCACAAACATGATAATCATGGTTCATTACACTATCGAATAATTCGGTTGATTATGAACATTATTAATAAGATCAGATAATGGAAGGCCATTCATGAAAACTTTCGCACTCAAAAATCATTCAGCTTTGAACACTGTACTAAAAGTAATTGAATAATAAAAGTAACTTACAATTTAATCTACATATTTCGTGATTTCAACAAATACATTTAAAATACGTTATATACATAACGATATACAATTAGCAAAAAAAACATCAGGCGGTAAACACATCAAGATTGGTTAATTGAACCATTAGACTGAAAGCTGAACTCTGCTGGTTACCACATTGCATTTAAAGAAACCCATGAACTATGAAGCAGCTTTTATCAAAGCACCACATTCCAGCAATGCAGCAGCATAACTTAATTGATCCCGATGGTAGAATCATAATACTAGCATTAAAAAATCCAATTAACTTGCGAAAAAGGGAAAATTAACGCATTGACTACTATTGCGATTGTAACTACATTTAAAATCACCAGAGGTGACAAGATCATCAAACTGCAGTCGTGTCAACAAATAGCATTACTGCCAAAGAATATGAGCCTCGCTCTGTGAAAAGCGGGCTTAATGCATGTGTGTAAAGTGTCGTCCCAGATTTGCCGGTGCAGTCCATACAGGCTAATCAGGAACGACGCTTTCCTCTTTTATTGTATTTTTCGTTTAAAGGAAGACTCTTCTTGGCGAAAATCTAGTTATGGCGGAAAGTGTTGTTCCTGATTAGCCTGTGCGAAATGCGCAGGCTAAAAAGGGACGACACTTTACGCGCATGCATTAAACCCCCTTTTCAAAGAGCGAGGCACACATGTAATTCGAGCCAATCTGCAAATAGACATCGAACATGGATTTGAGCGCACCTTTGTTTACTCTGTAACAGATGTGTAAATGTAAAAGGAACACTGTGACCGAGGGCAATCGTCTGCCAATGTTGAAAGAAGCTATCACCAACACTGGTCAATATCAATTTTCACCCGGCATAAACGACTTGGTTGTATAATCTGTGACTCGTGTCGAGAAAAGTATGGGCAAACATTGCAAGTAAATTACGGAACAAGTACTCAATATCACCTCCATTTAGCGTGTGAGATAAGAAGCACACAAACACTCTAATTGGAATCCTTAAAACATGATTACTGGTTTGTTTTCTCATAAAGAGTTGTGGAAAACACCGGTATTGAGGTAAAGTGCAAACCCATCGACAGTATTTAGTAGCGGAGGTAGTAGGGTCGCATAAGTGAACTGCGTGGATTTCCGAGATTAATTGAAGATTAATTGAAATTTATATACGCGTGTTGATCCATTCTACACAAACACTGATACTGCTGGTGGAAAGGTTTTTGGATACAAGCTGATTCCGACTCTGGATTCATGAGAATGTGTCGTGTTCTGAGAAAACTGGACAAAATGCTTGTGCGTAAATTGTCATCCCAGATTAGCCTGTGCAGTCCGCAAAGGCTAATCAGGGGCGACAATTTCCGCTTTTCTGGAATTTTTCGTTTAAATGATGTCTCTGCTAAGCGAAAATCCAGTTTAGGCGGAATTTTTAAGTAGTAACTGAGCCGATAATGTCCAATTGAGCTTGAGTTCCCACTACCAGCAGATTTATAATCATATTAGTAGGTTCGAAACAATATACATGTATACATAACAAGTCATTATCACACAGTTGTATTCGTGCGAACTTTGGAAATAAACGCAGTAAGACCTTTTTGATTTAATTAGTTTTTTGTTTGTTTGTTGTTGTTTTTTTTTTGTTTTTTTTTTTGCCACACATATGCAAATTGCTTTATTTTTATATNGTTTATAAGAAGATTACGCGATTTCTAGGTACGTCGTATCCTGATCGTGCAACTTTTGGTTGTTATCAGAACGTGATTAGATATGAGATTTGGTTGTTATCAGAACGTGATTAGATGAGATTTGGACACTTTCGGAAAATGAACTGATATGAGCCTCGCTCTTTGGAAAATGGGATTTAATGCATGTGCGTAAAGTGTCGTTCCAGATTAGCATGTGCAGTCCGCCTCAACTGGATTTTCGTCGAGAAGAGTCTTCCTTTAAACGAAAAATAAAATTTAAGCGGAAAGTGTCGTCCCTGATTAGCCTGTGTGTACTGCATATGATAAAACAATAGCAATGGGCCAGTTGTCAACTGCATCTATAGACTATGTGATGACTGGCACAGAGCCAGCCTGTCTCAGAATAGTAAATGTTTTCCAAAAAGAATATATAATATACATTGCGGCAATCCCTATTTAGTACTACGAAGAGCTTTATCAGTAAATTGATTAAAGCTGCTTGATACATATTGACCACATCACGTGGTTCTACCGGTTCATTTATAATTCCCTCTTTTGTTGTCGCAGGAGATCTTAATGGACGAAAATTGCTCTGGTCCCATGATACGAAAGTATTTTATATTTTAGTTGATTTCTACGTATAATACCTCGGATATGTGAACCAACCGCTTACAGATAACAGGTAAACAGAAGTATTATTCAGCTCTGTGACAAATGGCCCCATGATAGGCGAGTGCACAAGGATTTGCATGCAAGAAATCGTTTGAGATACGAAACATAAAACTTTCGACAGCTTAAAGGTTGTCATACCTTAAGCCTGTGACTCAATTTATCATTTTTTCTTCGACATCATGTTTGCCATGTTACATAGCAACGGGGTTTCGATTTAACATTTTCAAAGGTGAGGGTCGCTCTGGGAAAACGGGGTTTAATGCATGTGCGTAAAGTGTCGTCCCAGATTTGCCTGTGAAGTTCGCACAGGCAAATCAGGGACGACGCTTTCAGCTTAAACTGGATTTTCGTTAATAAGAGTCTTCCTTTAAACCAAAAATACAAAAAGGCGGTCGTCACAGGCTAATATGAGACAACACTTTACCCACACATGCATTAAATCCCTTTCCACGGAGCGAGGCTCCAATATAATGAAGTTTGAGGATAATTTTAATGTTTTTATAAAATGTGTATTCTGGGTTAAAAATCACATTATTGTTGTCGAAAAGTCAACATGTAACGCGTTTCATTGATCTCTAACGGGCAGTTTTCAATGGTGAACTAATCCTATGTATTCCAAGATAACGTGAATGTATTTAATCGCCAGTTTACGTAAATGCATGTAATCGTCAGTTTATGTGGATGCATGTTATCGCCAGTTTACGTGAATTTGTGTAATTGCCAGTTTACGTGAATGTATGTTATCGCCAGTTTACGTGAATGTTTGTAATCGCCAATTTACGTGAATGTATGTAATCGCCAGTTTACGTGAATGTATTAATCGCCAGTTTACGTGAATGTATGTTATCACCAGTTTACGTGAATGTATGTAATCGCCAGTTTACGTGAATGTTTGTAATCGCCAGTTTACCTGAATACATTTAATATCCGCTTACACTAATTAAGATAAGTCACGTTTAATATCCGAATTTACTGCGATTTTTAAGAGATTGCAGTGGCTGGTACTCACACATAAAAACGGCTCGACTATTTTTTTATTATTTTTTTGTAAATGAAGATTTTAAACTTTGTCAAATCCAATACGTCTTAATTATTTAAGTGTTTTTTTTCCAAAACATATTTTCTGAACACAAAACCGATACAAAAAGTGGATTGAAATTGGGTATTGTTAAGTGCAACAATATTCTGCAGTGCAATCGTAGATTGCGTGCAATCGTAGATTGCGATACAAGTACATGTTCCCCTAAAACATTGAGGAGATGACTAATTCAACCTGCGCTATACACTTAAGATTGTCGTCAGCTCAGACTGTAATCAGTTTCAATTCAGAATTTGGAATTGTTCCAAAAACGATTTACTTAAAATGCAGTTGCGCGATGATTGTCAATCAAGGAAGAAAATGCTACGAGAACAGCACGTATGCCTGCAAAACGAGGCCAAGTTCTATTTCCTGTCTAAGGCAACACTGGGCGCATGAATAATATTGATAAGGTAAATAAATGAACTAATACGTGGTAAAACATATGCCAGGGAAAATGTGGTTAGTGCAAAATTGATGAAGAGACAAGGTTATGTGATTATTTTAATAAATAAGAATCAAAGAAATATCGTAATCTTATTATTTCTTTGTTTGGTATTACTTGTTATTCCGGTGTATAGGTTTTTTTTAAGAAACCATCAATGATGAAATAAACAAAATAACTATTTCCATCATATTAAACAATCGCACATGATTATTAATTATACATTATATCATTATATGTTTGACCTGTCGTGTTTCAAGACACATTAACGCTAATCAAATGCACGCGTTCGATATAAATGTAATAAGCCTAAACTATTCTGATAACAATCGGGAAATCTGAAAACCCGGCAATAACCTTTATCGAGTTAGAATCAATAGAGTCTCGTTACAAGATCTATAATCAAATTACAAGTCGACATTGTTTTGTGTGTGTAATATTGGCTTTCAATGACACCACGGAACATAATATTGACAGTGTCTCCATAATAATTTAACATGTATGAATAGACTAAACTTGTGTGCAAAATGCGCAGAGGTTATCGCGTGTAAATTAAAAAATATTGGAAAACCACTCACAGCGAAAACATGTTGTTTTTCCCGGATTTTGAAGGCATTTGCAAACAGTTTGGATCCAGATGAGACGCCACAGAACGTGGCGTCTCATCAGGATCCAAACTATTTGCTATTCTGATAGTAGTCTTTGAAAAAAAAAAATGAAGAAAATGCTAATTGTAGAAATTCAGCAGACGACATTTTAGCAGACGACAAATTTCCCAGCATGCAAAGGGTTAACAAAAGAAGCATGCATTACTTATTCATGTGTTTCAACAAAATCTAAATGGCGTGTTTGTGTCTACATAATTCAAGTGCCTCCGTTAATAATTATTTCATTATATAACATCCATATAAGCATTAAGAGAAAAAACTGTCTTTTTGACAAATTGCTTAAGTGACAAGTAATTACTATCGTCTTCCCTTTGATGTTTAAATCAGTGATGTAGAATCAATTTAATATAACCATGAAATGTTATCATTTAAAATGTGCGTCATTTTAATAGGATAAAATAAAATAGTAATAAAGTGTGGTTTATTAAATTTAAAATGAAATTAATTAATTTACTTAAATTACAGTATCAAAAAGGCACAAATACACAGAGTTAGACTGAACGTCACGTGTGGCGGAAATATATAATGACCCTGGGCTATAACATTCAGAAAACATATAACATGATTTAGTTTTAACATTTTATGTTCAATAGCTTGATACATGTGTATTCATTTTCAAATTGAATTCGATAAATATACATGTGCATTGCGAGTCTAAAAATAGTTCCAAAATAGTCAGGGTCCAGTGGATCCAAACTGAACCAGTTTAGCAAACTCGATATTGTGTATAATATACTTGCTCATTTGTAATATATTTAAACTATAACACAAAACCAAATGGACTATATACATGAACAAGAAAAGCACAGTTTATTTGTTTATGTTATGGGTTTCATCAGTAAGGTGGTCTGAATATATAACTTTCTATGCAATATAAGATGGAATGTTTTACACAAAAAAGTTTTTTCTCAATTTTGTTTCTTATTCTTTTACTTAACTATGATTTAACGGTTTAAAAATATATCCGTAATTCGTATTAAATGAATACTGTTAGCTTGTATTAAAGGATATGTTTGAACCTTGTGTATGCCATTTCTGTTACATTATTAAAACAACATGACTATACATATATGTGTCGCGTTCTGAGAAAACTGGACAAAATGCATGTGCGTAAAGTGTCATCCCAGATTAGCCTGTGCAGTCCGCACAGGCTTATCAGGGACGACACTTTCCGCCTAAACTGGATTTTCGCTAAGAAGAGACATCATTTAAACGAAAAATTCCATAAAAGCGGAAATTGTCGTCCCTGATTAGCCTGTGCGAACTGCACAGGCTAATCTGGGATGACAAGTTACGCACAAGCATTGTGCCCAGTTTTCTCAGAACACGACACATATTTCATCGCAGCTGTCTCAGATTGGTTTTGACCTAGTTGTCCTGTGATGACTTTATGGAGCGGGAACATTTACCGCCAAGTAGAATTGCTCAAAGTTTAAAATTGCAAGGCAAAACTATCTTACAGTTTATGTATAATAATTAATGTTGGTGATTAAAATCCATAAAGTTGTTTAAATAGCCAGGTAAAATAAGTTTACTGACATGTTACCGACATATCTTGTAGAACTGAACATATTTATGAACAATTTTATAGAGTTTATGTTGTGATCAGAATGCTAAATTCAGAAATTCACAGAAATAAATAAATAAATGATGAAATTTTTCAATGGCGCATATCACAGGTTTGGAAGTTTGATACTATGTCGCAGTATTATATTCTGACTATCATAATTAACAGTACTTACAGATTATAGGGAAAATAATAAATTTAAAATTGTAGATATCCGCTATTTTTAATGAATAAGGAAAGATAATATTCAATATGATTCAATTTATATTTCCGTATTGACGTTGGCTAAGATTTAAAAAAAAAATCCATTTAAATAGCGCACCCGAGAATTATTAAACCAAGAATTTAATTAAATGGAAAATGTGTTTGCTATTATTGTATATGGTTTTACGGTGAAATAATGTTCTTGGTAAACTTAGAAAATTTACTAATTTTTCACAAGCACTTAAGTGAGTGAAAACGTGTTCCAAACACACGAACAGTTGATGGGAGTGAAGAATATTGAAATCGGACTGTTATATTGTTAATATGTCCGTCCGTCCGCTTGTATGTCTTTGAACACTATAATCAATGCTTAAAAAACCCATCCCCAAAGACTATAGCACTTCTCTTGATGCAGATGTAAGAGAGATTTCATATTCTAGACAAGTTCTTTAAGTACTTCATAAGGTTAAATACAGAAAAAGTCCAGGTTTCAAACTGGCCAAAGATTTTAACAGATAAACTCTTTAACCAGAATATATCAGTTTGCATTAACATTGCAAAAGGTTGATCTTGTTCCAAAAAAAACACGATATCATAAAGCCCAATATTATGATCAAGTTTTAGCAAGATTAGATCAAATATGGTAATACATGTAGTTTGCTGACAAATGTCTATCATGTTGACCAAGTAATCATGTTGACCCACTTAATCCGATTTCGGACTTTACCAAAAAGTAACATTATGCTGCAAATTCATTCAGATCGGATAAAAAGTGCGTTAATTGATGCTAAACTGACCGAGATTTGATTATAAGACACATTTTGCCAATTTTGTATTTTCGGTTAAGAATATGTCCTCTATAAAACGCAAGCATGGTTTTGTTATAAGAGCTAGTTTTGATCAGAGTGTATCAAAGTTTGACGTAAGAAATGCATTATGACACAGAGTCTGTACAATCAACAGACATGTGGTCCGATCATAAACGAGATGGAGCCCAGTAGACCGACCGGAAAAGATTTTGCGATAACTGGCTTAACAATCAACTGATTTAAATAAGAACACAAAATCATGTATCATACTATTTGGGGTTATATTCTATAAAACCGAAATAAAAGATTATTTCCGGGTACACAAAGTTCTCGCGTCCTCTTGAAACACGAATATGTTCGTTTCCCTTCATCACATTGTTCATTCCTCTTTTCACACTGTTCATTCCTCTTTTCACACTGTTCATTCCTCTTATCAAACTGTTCATACCTCTTATCACACCGTTCATACCTCTTATCACACTGTTCATACCTCTTATCACACTGTTCATACCTCATATCACACTGTTCATACCTCATATCACACTGGCATACCTCTTATCACACTGTTCATACCTCTTATCACACTGTAAATTCCTCTTATCACACTGTTCATACCTCTTATCACACTGTTCATACATCATATCACACTGTTCATACCTCATATTACACTGTTCATACCTCATATCACACTGTTCATACCTCATATCACACTGTTCATACCTCCTATCACACTGTTTATTCCTCTTATCACATTGTTTATTTCTCTTATCACACTGTCCATACCTCATATCACACTGTTCATACCTCTTTTCACACTGTTCACACCTCTTATCACACTGTTCATACCTCTTATCGCAATGTCTATTCCTCTTTTCACACTGTTCATACCTCTTATCACACTGTTCATGCATCTTATCACACTGTTCATATCTCATATCACACTGTTCATACCTCATATCACACTGTTCATACCTCATATCACACTGTTCATACCTCATATCACGCTGTTCATACCTCTTATCACACTGTTCATACTTCTTATCACACTGTTCATACCTCATATCACACTGTTCATTCATCTTATCACACTGTTCATACCACTAATCACACTGTTCATACCTTTTATCACACTGTTCATACCTCTTATCACAATGTTCATACCTCTTATCACACTGTTCATACCTCTTATCACACCGTTCATACCTCCTATCACACTGTTCATTCATCTTATCACACTGTTCATACCTCATATCACACTGTTCATACCTAATATCACAATGTTCATTCATCTTATCACACTGTTCATATCTCGTATCACACTATTCATACCTCTTATCACACTGTTCATACCTCATATCACACTGTTCATTCCTCTTCTCACACTGTTCATACCTCATATCACACTGTTCATACCTCTTATCAAACTGTTCATACCTCTTATCACACTGTTAATTCCTCTTATCACACTGTTTATTCCTCATATCACACTGTTCATTCATCATATCACACTGTTCATACCTCTTATCACACTGTTCATACCTCTAATCACACTGTTTTTTTATCATATCACACTGTTCATACCTCATATCACACTGTTCATTCATCATGTCACAATGTTCATACCTGTTATCACACTGTTCATACCTCTTATCACACTGTTAATTCCTCGTATCACACTGTTCATACCTCTTATCACACTGTTCATACCTCTTATCACACTGTTCATTCATCATATCACACTGTTCATACCTTTTATCACACTGTTCATACCTCATATCACACTCTTCATACCTCTTATAACACTGTTCATACCTCATATCACACTGTTCATATCTCGTTTCACACTGTTCATATCTCGTTTCACACTGTTCATACCTCTTGTCACACTGTTCATACCTCATATCACACTGTTCATACCTCTTATCGCACAGTTCATACCTCTTAGCACACTGTTCATACCTCATATCACACTGTTCATACCTCTTATCACACTGTTCATACCCCATATCACACTGTTCATACCTATTATCACACTGTTCATACCTCATACCACACTGTTCATACCTCTTATCACAATGTTCATTCCTCTTATCACACTGTTCATACCTCTTATCACACTGTTCATACCTCATATCACACTGTTTATACCTCGTATGCCTTGTTTTTTTTTGTTTTTTTTTGTTAGAGTAAAACAAATGCTGCTAGCAGATATGATAAATGAAAGAGCACCTATCAAGTATATAAACCTTGATATAAATCATGTTCTCATCAAAATCTTATACATAAACGTCGCTATTTTAGGATGGTAGTTCTGTTTTTGTTCACTAGTTTTGGCCTATTCATTAAGGTACAACCTTACAAAAAAGCTAGTATGACAAAAACTAAACTGGATTGTACATTCACACCGACTGGCCCTGGTTCGTAACAATAGGTAAATCATCGCGTCTGTCAACTATATGTAACATTATAGCGGTGATTGGTACGTATATGGCCGGCCCACGGTGATACTATCTAACAGAAGGACGACACTGTACAGTCAGTTGTTTCAACGGGCAGACGATAGATAGACTTACCTCTATGTAGGAAGTCAAACAAAGCAAAAAACATGTTTATATTAAACGATAAATTCAGTTGATCTTATAATATATCATATAATATTAAACGATCAATTCATCGGAGCTTATATTCACATTATCTGCGACTTATTCTTAAGCTCCTATTTTGTGCATTATCTTTCACAAACGCTACTTCTTTGATATTTGAACATATTTTCAGAAAAAAAAGTTACCCAATACGATTCGTTAATTATTTTTAATGTACTTACATGAACTATGGTTTGGTTAAATGTTTACTGAAATAGACGTTCTCGCCCAGTATATCGTATGAATTGTGAACACGTGTTTAACCTCATGGTATAAAGAGACATGTATGTAAAACGTAAAAGAACTTAAACTAAACTTTTGGAATTGCGTAACTACATTCAAAATTAGCCGCGTCATGCGAAAATAGGTCTTATGTCATATGCGACCAGCGAAGCTCCAGATCAGCATGCGCATTTGCGCATTTTGATAAAAAGCTAACTTGTCCGCGAATGAACCCATAAAACCTTGCGTTACTTTACAGCAGACAGCGTCATTCCGGACCAGACAAGGCGGATGCGCAAGGTGGTCTGGAGATACACTGGTCGCATATGACATAAGACCCATTTTTCCCGGACGCAGCTTAAATAATAAACACATGTTGGAGAAAAAGGATTGAAAACATTCATACTTATGGAGTTCATATCAAATGGGAACGGTATTGAATTTGATAAGAAGAATTATATTTTACATAATATACGATACATGTGACTAGTTACATTTAAATTTTCAATATATTTGGTTTTAATTTAGAGTTTTGCATTTTCCAACAAGAGTTTCACACTCGCTTTCTATGTAAATTACACACATAAATTAAAGATAGATAAGTGGAAGTGAAAACTAAAACTACCTAATATCAATTGAAGCTACAACTTTATTAAGGACATTCGCGGTTACGCTTTATGAGAAATTATAAAACATTAAAATTTGCTAAACATCAGTGTTCTTAATATATTGTCGCCAGTTTATTATTATCTTTTTCTTATTAATAACACCATCATGCAAATGCAGCCACGAGCCATTGAATGATCAAAGGCAATGCAGTCATCTAGTCGCATATTAGCCAACTGCATATCAAACCTTTAAATCAACTCTGTTCTTTTTAAACTACAAAACCGGATTTCAAAGGTACAGTGTCGTTAACTATAAAACATTGGGGGAAAGGCAAAACCTTTAAGGTAGACTGGCGTTAAGTGCAAAACTCTGATAAAAGGTCTACGTTCAAAAGAACATTGTCGTTTAATGCGCAACATGGATGGGAGTAAGACCATGATTAAATGGTAATGCACTTGCGCATCCAGGGGCGGCGTTATATATGAGCCTCGCTCTGTAAAAAGGGGGTTTAAAGCATGTGCGTTATGTGCCGTCCAGATAAGCCTGTGCAGTCCGCTAATCAGGGGAGACAATTTCCGCTTTAATTGTATTTTCCGTTTACAGGAAGTCCCTTCATGCCTTCTTGCCGAAAATTCAGTTTAGGCAGAAAGTGTCGTCCCTGATTAGCCTGTGTGGAATGCACAGGCTAATCTGGGACGACATATTACGAACATTAATTAAACCCCCTTTTCAGAGACTAATGCTAATATAAATATATGAAGTAAAAATACTTCAGTTACACATACAACAGGCCTTGACCACGCTACAATTCCTTTTAAACTACAAAGAAACCAAGATTCTTCACTAATCAATTCGTTAAAATCTGCGTACCCAAAGGCTCCCAAATCTTTTACGATAGCAAATTTGGCAAAGTCGGGAAGTTTTGGTGTCTCTTCGCAACGGTCTGAGAACCATTGCGTGTTTAATATATAACCACTCTGCAACACTGCAGACCATCGATGCCTGACCGAAATTGAAATAAACATCGGTACCGAAATTTGAAAGATGATCAATTTCGACGCCGAATGTTTCATTCGGGACGGTTTCGGGATGTTTGGAAAAATCGGGAACCGTTCGAAATGCTCTGGAAACTGCCTTGTCATGTTCGAAAACTTCTATGTTTCTTTATGTTTTATCTATCTTGGGCGGATGCGGTAAGATGCGGTATGATAGCAGAAAACTTCCCGATGAGGAAGAGTGGAAGAGTTCTGGTCTGCTCTGGGTGGATAAAACATTAAGAAGCCGTGCAGAAGGCTGTCCGAAGATACCAAATTCACAAGCGACGGTTTCCAGTGTATGTCCGAGACATATAAACCTCGCTCTTTAAAAAGTGCGTTTAATGCATGTCAATTTATATGAGTTACAGAACGTTCATAGTGGTTGCCGATGAATGGCCGAAATAACCCAAATCGTCCAGAGTTTAACAATCGGCGTCGAAATTTGAAACTTATAAACTTTGGATGCCTGAATTTTCGATTTGCAATTACGATCAGGTTCTATATGGTTCTAGCAGCGTTACAATCAGACACGGAATAGTCCCAGATCGTTGCTAAGACACTCAGAAACAGCCCAATTTGGCAAATACGCATTAAGAGTGTAATGGGCGGCAGGTTTAAGGTCAATTTTAAATACATTTATTAAGAATTATAATGAATAGTCTGTGACGTCGCAAGGTGCAGAATGGGTATTTTTGGATTTATTAAGAACCCTGATGGGAGTACATGTACAGTGATCCATTACTGTTTCAATGCTTTAAGGTTATTCTTTGCCCACAGGAACATTTAGTTGAATGTGAAAGAAATCATGAATACGTATATCTCTTTCAGTGCTGGAACCGAATGTTGAAGGCCTTTGCAAACAGTTTGGATCCAGATGAGACGCCACAGAACGTGGCGTCTCATCAGGATCCAAACTGTTTGCTATTCTGATAGTATTTTTTGAAAACAATCGAAGAAAATGCTTATTTTAGAAATTCAGCAGACGACATTTTAGCAGACGACAAATTTCCCAGCATGCAAAGGGTTAAATATGACATTAATCCCGTGGAAAATTACTTTGTCAATGTTCAATGGGTTTACGATTTGTCGTCTGTTTTTTGTTTAAACAGGATGTCGTTCTTCTGATTATGTAAATTTTGACAATAAGTGGATATATCACAACAGCGTAATATTTTTATATCTTATAGAAGCATTTTTTTTTAAATGTTATATTGACAACGAAATTACATCATGCAAAATGAATGGATGACAAGCTAACAACTGCGATTAAAATGATCCCCCCTACCGTAACAGAAAATCCTGGAACCGCCCCTGTCGTTTACTAGGGAAAAAAGTTAAATAGTGCGAACCAATACAAATGCAGCATCCTTCAAACATGTATTCGTTTAAAGGGGCCGTCCAACAGATTTTAGCATGTATTGAAGCTTGTCATTAAATGCTTTAAATGCTTTATATTGATAAATTTAAACATTTGAACTAAAAATCTCCAGTAAAAAAAAACAAGAATACAATTTAAAAAAAGGAAAAAAAGTAACCCTCAACAGGGCTCGAACCACTGACCCCTGGATACCTGGAGTAAAAAGCTACCAGCTGAGACCACTCGACCATCCACGCTCATGTTTGTAGCGGATGTATTTTTTAGCTATATACGAAATCCTGGTAGTTTCACAAAATATCGTTTCACGACACGACGCTTCATCTGTTGGACAGTCCCTTTAATATTGGTCAATACAAAAATAAACGTGTTTAGGCAGTAGAAATTATCGATGTTTTCAAAGCGAAAATTTCGAAATTCTAACAATGCACACCAATTAAATGCGAGTAAAGAAAGGGCGGCTGTTATGCCGTACGGGTAGATTCCTTTCATAATTCCTATTATTGCACTTTGTTACCAGGAATTACGTTAACATAAACCAAATTGACACAAAAAATCACTTGGTAACTCCTCGGCTTATGTTCTTGTCAATGGATGAAAGCATAAAACATATTGCGTTTAATTTTTACTAAACTTGCATAACATTACTTAACATAGCAGGGTCATTGGGTCACGTTAATTTGTTTCTTTAAAGGTTACAGACGTTTGTTTATCATAATTGTCGACCTTTCACTGTGACTAAATACTCAATTACACTATTAAGTAATGTAGAAATTGGTTTAAAGCGTTATTGTGTTACCATAATTGGAAGCATGAAAAGGGGCGATTGAGTGCGTAAACAGCCTATTGTTAGAATGCGATACTGTTGTTGACGCTTAGCCAAAACATAAACAATTGTGCACAACGCTAATTTACGTCATGAAATGTTTGTATGGAATAAATAAAAATTCTCCATTTTTACTTTTAGTTTTATTTATTTGTTATCTAAATCACAGAGCAGATTCATGACTTCGCGAATTAATACAAATGGCCATTTGAGAGAAAGACGCGAATATTCGTGCTAGCGCATTCAAAGCATTCTACAGTAACATTTTATTGCGTGCACCTAAAATTCTACTAATAAAAGTACAACTGTGGCCATTGAAATGTGAGTGTTCCGTGACCAATGTTCTTATACGGCGACTTCAATCTATGTTTTGCACACCCGAAGCTTAATCCTGTGTCCATTGTCTTAAAACTTTGGTACATAAATCAGACTTGTTTAAAGGCGGACCAGTAGTTAAGCTTTCAAAGTGTTTCGTAATCGGGCTGGTAATCCTTTCAAATCCTCATACAAGTCGCTCTTATTTCAATATAAATGTAATACATTCTAGTGTATGTAAACGTTTACTTAGCTTAACAAACTGTGACACTTGCGTGAACTTTTGAACACCTAATCGAACTAGAAAGTCAAACATTATATGTTTAATGCTTTCAATAAGCATTATGAAATTTTATGTTGATAAACACATTAGGGTTTTTATGTTATTTAATATTTGAAAATATTGTGCTTATTCTAGATGAATGCCCTATTGGACGACTTTCAATATTGAGAGGCAGTTACATTGTCAGTTACATTAGCAGTTGGTTAGTACCTGATGTTGTATAACAAGTTGAATTCACACATGCAACTTCAAAGAGCCTTGACCATTCTAATGCCATAAACGGCCCGTGTAGGTCCAGACCAGCGTCAGTCGCTACTAAGTCCATAAGCGGACAGGGCAGCTCCTGGCCAGACTGCACAGGCTGGTCTGGAGCTACACAGTCAGTATTTTACGCGGGCCGTTTTATAAAATGTGTTGTTGTTTTCAAGCCTTAAAGTGTTTCACCGAGTAGCATGTTAGTATGTATAAACTTTTTTTGCTGTAGTTTTTATTATACATGTTAAAAGCTAAGAATACTTAGTATAAAATAGGTTACGAAATTGTAGAACATATGAAGTAGGTCGCGGCTGAAGAAGCCATGTATTTCCTTTCTTTTCTACACCAAAATCCCCTGAGCAGCCAAATATCCTTTCGCTGTCTTTGGTGTTTTCTGTTATTACAAGCATACTTAAAGTGTACGTCTACTACCCTCTGCTAAGGCAATGCTAGTATAACGTGTTTAACCCTTTGCATGCTGGGAAATTTGTCGTCTGCTAAAATGTCGTCTGCTGAATTTCTAAAATCATCCTTTTCTTCACTTTTTTTCAAAGACCACTATCAGAATAGCAAACAGTTTGGATCCTGATGAGACGCCACGTTCTGTGGCGTCTCATCTGGATCCAAACTGTTTGCAAAGACCTTCAAAATCCGGTTCCAGAGCTCAAAGGGTTAACGACATTATACAATCTGTATTTGTTACTACATGTATGTATATTTAATCAACGAAGTGCTAAATTGTATGTACTGATTTTGAAGGTCGATATGCCTTAAACAAATTTAATCCAAATATGAGATCAATCGTATCGATCGAAGGCAGTGGCATTCCTTTAATGAAAGATGCTAATTGAATTTCAAATGAATAGACTATGTTTACTTTCGTTATATAGTTCGACACCATTAGTTGGGATTCAATAAATATATTCCTAACATGGACTTTATCGCGCGGGACCATTACTAATTTTGGTTTACCAGTGAAAGGAACTGGTTCATAACACAGCTGCCGTCACATGTGCTTGTATAATTAAGGCATACAAATAAACCATATGTCGCCAGGTACTTGTTCGCACCGATTTGTGTCTGTTTGAACAAACGAAGGAAGACGATCGGTTTTAACCTCGTATAACTAGAACTCGTTATACCATCATAATATGTAAAGTTAAACGTAAATTTGTTAGACAAGTCAAAGCCAATGTGACTAAATTCAAATGTCGGTTCGTCAATACATAAACGAGCAATTGCCTCATATGTATCGCATGTCAACATGAATAATACCGATTTACAGCATGGTCTACATGTAATGTCATTATATACAAATACAAAGTGTGTCTGTATTTTAGAGTATATGAGATCCTAACGCGCTTGATTCTGCATTATGTGAGGACCCTTAGTGTGCACAACACTCCTATATTATTTATTTGCAAGACTCACGAAAGATGAGACGATTTTTTTTATAATAGCTGCAATTTCCAGCTATTCCGTTTTTACGGGCAAATATTCAATTTGGTGGGGTGTTGTGCTTTTAGGGGTGGGATCTGAGTACCGGAGGAACCCCACTTGACCGATATTGTGACCACTAACCAAGCTCACATGCACCGGGAGCGGGGATTCAACTCGGGACGCCTAGGTTAGAAGCGTATACTAACCATTGCGCTTATCGAACAGCCCACCGAATACAAAGTGAATGTTGTTAGAAAATAGGACGACGCGCTATCTACATAAGTAAGGAAATAACTACATGTTATCTGACTTATAATGTAATGTTTAAACTTACCTATTCAAATTTAACCTCATAAACATGTAATAGCAAATATTGGTTTAACATAAAATTTGTCAAACATTAATGCATCTATAGAACGTGGGAGTTGTATACATCCATGTACATTAAACTTGAAATAGGCGTTTAAATATAATATTGATTATATAATCAACACGCAATCAATAGTCAAGAGAACGACATCCTGTTAAAATATTTACATACAATTATTAATGCCAATATACGTGTATTTATGTGTTCATTACAGTGTAAATATAATTATTATATGTTGTTATTTAGGCTAAACGTTACTAGATATATTCATAAACTAATTAAAATATACTGCCTGTGTACGTTGCCTTTTTTAACATGAGAATAACTGAGGATTGTTGAAGTCTGCATTAATGAAATACATCTAAGTCAAATGTAATATAAAACGGATAACACCTTCAAAGTTCCACGCTAACCTTCAAAGTTGAACGCTAACATTGCATCAGTGAAAATAAACTAGAAATATTATATAGTATACAGCAGTTAATTATTAAGTAGAAAACGATTACTTACATCTAGCGTGTAAACCACATGATATTTAAATACACACACTGTTTTGAGACAAATCCCGATAGTTAAATGAAGGCCTTTGGTTGACAGCTATCTACAGTTCTACGCGCTCATTGATTATACGTATCGTGTATTGGGAAGTTTTCAACACCAATCATATAGCCCAGTGCAGAAAGACGTACCCCGATCTTCGTATTACCGTAGAGCGAAGTGAAAATGTGCGCGGGGAATTTTGCGCCAACATTAAACGTTACTTATTAAATGTAGAAATTATTTAAATTATATCTCAAGTGGCAAATGTATTCCATTTTACTATTTAAATGTAACATGTACATATTAAATTCTTCGTATAAAACGTGTTAATGATTTTTGTTTTTATTAGCTCACAAATAATGTAGAGGCAATTATAAAAATCACTATGGCTTAGCTACGGTAGGAACCGTAGCCCATGACTGCTTTTGTGGATAACTGCAGTAAAATTAAGCAGACGACGACGAATGCTAAAAGCGTCTGCTCTTACCACCGCATGTGCCTGTTAATAGTTCCCACTGTACACTACATAGTTTGTATGTATTCAAAAGTATTTAACAGCTTGTAAGACAACGTTGGCCAGTCTAGTGTTTATCATTGAAATCTGTACATATTGGCTGCTTTCATGGAAAACTGGGCTTAATGCATGTCAAATAAGATTAGCCTGTGCACACTGATTAGCTGTATCAATGATTTGAAAAAAAAACACATCTCGACCTGTGCTTTAAGACACACTCTTTATAAATTTGAATGGGTTGTGGCCATTTCAAACTTGCGACATAAAAAAATATAAGATAATTTTGAAAACTGAGTTGCGTCTAAGATTATACAACAGCGAACAAATTCAGTACCTACAGCGCTTTGATTTGTTATGGAACTCTCCATCCCTGAACAAATGCTGAGTGGGCGAAAAGGATATTTTGTATGCGCTTGTTGTTGTTGTGTTTTTTTTTTTTTTTTTTTTTTTTTTTTGCTTTTGTTTGATTACTGTGTGGGTGTTTTTTTGTGTTTTTTATTGGGTAGGGGATGGGACGGAAGAGAAATATCATTTATTTATGTAAATAGACGCATAGAACCAATGAAAATATGTGCAAGCCAACTGATTTAAGTTACTCTTTCTTAGTGAACTGATTTAGGAAAGTAGAAAAGTTCAACGAAACGCAATAGGTGATGTACGAATAAGGTATTCTAATTATTTCCCAATTTATTACGGTTTCAAGCAGTTTTCTTTTTATTTATAAGTTCAAACACCACATATGTACAGTCGGATCGAAAGTCTTTATTGACACTAAAAGTACATGACCGCGCATTTCAAAGACTCTACCTTAGTAGGAAATCCATTTGTATACATTCAGAAACTGTATAGTACTTGTTAACAAATGGACCTACCCATTGAATACTTTATCTTTGGAGGTGTTAGATAGTTAAACCCTTCAATACACTCGCTCAACAGGCGTTCGTTAAAACTCGGGCCCTAGTAGGGCATATCAGTATACCAGACCGATTGATATCAATTGGAGACAACAACGTAAACAAATCAAGATTAGGAGAGTATCGCAAAGCCATAAACTGAAAGCGTCTAAATTATGTATTATTTCTAGCACTCACATTCGCGTTTAATAGCATTTAAACACCTTGTTAGTCGGTAATTTAATTATTCTTACCGTGATTGTAGGTAATACAGTTATTTAACCGTGAATATTGACCTAATAAAACTTTGCTAACAAACTTAGTTTAGTTTGTTTGTAGTTAATTCGACGACTGTAGAACAAGTGTACATTCGTTGGAGTTTAACTGAAATAAAAATGCACATAAGCTAAATATTTTAACCCATTTATGCCTAGCGTCTAGAAAAAAGGCCTTGCCAAACAGCGTAGACCCCGATGAGACGCCGCATGATGCGGCGTCTCATCAGGGTCTGCTCTGTTTGCTTAAAGGAATTTCTGTTAGAATTATTCCAAAAATAGACAAAAATATACTTGACATCCCTTATTTTGGAAATAAGTTGATCCAATTTAGAAGTATGGGGGAGTCCACTAGGCATAAATGGGTTAACCATTGCCATTGGTATGTAAAGCTAAAAAAATAAAAGGTCTACCTTTTATATATTGTAATTATAAACACATCAAAGATGTTCATATTTTATGAAAGAAGTATTCATAAAAGTATAAATTTCACAAAAACCAAACAAAAGAAACCGCTTAAACCGAAGTTAACTGAATTAAATTCGTCTATTTGATATTCTTCTTTATTGACATACTAGAACTGATCACATGCCATTTCAACTGCAGAACGCGTGTCGCTTAACTGAAGACAACTGAATTAAAGAAGTATACTCATTATTCAATATTCTTCTGAAAATAAATACCACTTTCCATCATGAAAGCAATGGTTAACAATTCATATATAAATTATTTGGAATGCATTATAAAGATTAAAAATAATACTTGTGTTTATATTTGACATGGATGTTTTTTTAAACACATGCTTACGAATATGCCACACGACCTTACAATTGTCAAGAGACGTAACTGGCTTCTGTATTGTTATGTATCGCGATATTTTGTTATTTTTTTACTAACAGTGAAAATACGTTTTCTTATATTTTCACTGATTACGAATTTACTTTTACGAATACAGTTGTATGTGTCATTGAACTTGAAATAAATATAACATTTCGTGCGCTGATGTTTTGTATTATCTTCTCTGTCAAGAGTTATGAAGATGGTCTCTTATAATTTAATAAAATGATCAGCTGACAACAATCCCGAGACGTGCGCGTTCAATGCAGGTTACATTTACACATGGGTCTCGAGATTTGATCCGGGTGTCATATTGCCTTGAGATAAGTAATTAAGGTGATCAATCTAATTGTAGATCACGTCCAGGTGTTAATTACGCACGAGGGAAAGTTGAAAACGACATCGACCAAAGTTTTGACGTGTGACAGTATTTGTTTATGTCGATCTTTAATTCATCGGATAAGTTATTATTAAGAAGGAAATAGGATGCATGCAAACATGGGCTACCGTTGTTTTCGTTGTGAATTTCACTTCTACTAACGACACTTTATGATTTTGAAATGTTCCCAATAATAATTAAATCATACGGGTGATCGTCGGAAAGGGAATGACATCATTAATAAAAACAAGTCAAATATAAATGCAAGCTTTCCAATGGTCCGAAATGAAAAAAATATATATCAACATGCTTTCTCATTTTCTTTCTCTAAAATATTTGATTGTAAGCGTCGTTTCTCAACATTAGGACAGAAAAAAATGTTAATCAGTTGGGGTATGGTCATGGTATTAACATGCCTGAAAACTACGCCAGTATCTCTGGTAACAAACCAAACATCGCCCACGATTTCGACAGGAAATAATAACATACACGTACATGTTAAGTCGGGTTGTAATCAATTTTTATTCGGATGCGTTAATAAACAAAATTCAATATCCGTTGTTGACGATTTAGAGGGTTAGATAACGTACATATAAAAGATCTGGTTTGTTTTATAAAAGCTAAAGCTTAACTAAGCTGATTTTATCGTTAAATAAATATATTGAAGTGCAACTTAGGCGCTTTAATGAACTAAGGTATGGTATAACTGGCGGTTTGTTATTTATGTTTCAATCGAGTTATGATATAATTGTACTTATGTTATTAAGTTATTACATAACATTGCTTGTGTTAATGCAGCGGCACAGGGGTGCTATTTATTTACTATTTACTACAACTGTCACGGAGGGTGATACCACTTTGGAACGAATGTTACAAGTTAAGGTTGACCTAATATGGGTTGTATCTTGACCTTCGATGCCAAACTATGACCTTCACCTTGAAGTAAGCAATGTGGTATTTGCGTGCGACCTATCGTCTCATATAAGTAAGCATTTGTGCCAAGATATTTCAAAATCCTAACATGCATGTCGGACTGAAATAGTAATTAGACAGATACACTTGCATCGCCGGTCTTCCATTTGAATGATGTCTATACAATACAACCAATATTCCTTATGTTTTTGGTGAAGTGTTAAAATAATAAAAACATCTTGCTAAACGATGTAGAAGAAGTTCGCCTGAAAGAATGACCGCCAGTCAACCAAATAAAATTCAAAAGGGCACTTTTTAGTTTTGCCGAAGACACTTTTTTTTTCAAACAATAGAACGCGATTGTTTCTTCAACTGAATTTTATTTCCTAGGTATCTGCCGCTCGACTAAGCAATTGTGTAAACTAATGTACATGTATACGTAAACCACTATAAAGCATTATGATCATCAGGAGTACTTGTTCCAAGATTGACAAAATGACAAATAAAAGATCACTGCACAACAGGAAGCAAAATAACAATAAGGACGTAGACAACTGCAAAATACGTAATATGCAAACATATTTTTGTGTATGAGTAATCATCATATAAAGTTGAAACAAATCTAAAACGTGACAAAAGCAAAACGATCGATTGATGTGTAGCGTTTCTATTGTTTTCGTTTAATTTGAGACAAGTGGATCCCTCATGTTAAGTTTTAAGTACATGACGCACCAGTCCGGATCACGGAGAGATTAATGCGATAGACTTTTAATCTAAAGAATCTAGGTTCGAGTCCTGGTAGTGGGTAACTTGTTTTATTGATTTCTTGAATTATTTTCTTGTCGTTATATTTGAGCTATTTGTTACGAAGTTTAAATCTATTAATAAAATGCATTTACAAACGAACATCACAAATTAAAAAAATATATTGAAAATTCCATTTAACGGTAATCTCCCGCTCAACAAAATTAACAAAACCAACTTAAGGCCCGTCGGCAATCTTGAATGTGATAAACAAGAACTTGGGTCTCTTATATCTACTCCTTTAGATACTACGATGGCACAAATATGACAGGTGTATGTATGTTTATGCCGTTCCTTCATCGTGGTAAGTATTTGAATAAACACATGAACATGAAACATGTGTGCAAGCGTGTTTTGAAAATGAAGAGAGAGACCTTCCATGTTTTTTGAAAAAATGAAGGATTACTTTGGAAGGACAAACTTTTTTTTATCAAAAAATGGTCGCTACGCGGCTGATTTGAATGTAATCCGGAAAATATGTCACACTCTTCTTCTCAAACTAATGAATATAAAGCGAAAGGTGTTTAATCTTGATTAATCAAAAATGAAGAAATTTGTAGGACAAGAAATTCTAACATACAAACCAAATATCGGACAAAAAGACCAACCAACATAGGGAAATTAGTATACCCTCCTTCAAATTGTGTGTATGTCCTATAAATATTCACAAATCATAATACAAATTGCAACATAAATCGTGGAAAATGGAGACCAACTAAAAAATAATACAACACTGGATGGGAGGACACAAACTGAATTTCTCAGCAAAAATTGACTTTAGGACAGCACATTAAGAAAGTGGATGTAAATCATTAAACATTACGAATTACTAGTAATTGAGTCACTTTATGTCAATTAATTGACATATGTTCATATAAATTGGACGAGTGTCACTAATTTATAATATTCTTGTTTGAAATGACATGTTTATGTTTATATTTACTCACGGACAATTAAGTACTGATCAAAATCTGTGAATATTCATATTTGGTAGAAATGGATTCCGCGGAAAATATGAGTATGCATAAAAAACTATACTATGCTAATTCTAAACCAATGATAAAGTTAACGACAAACCCGATGATCGAATGCGTTGGTGGCTTATTTATTAACTACTAGTATATGACTATAATAACAAGTTGTACAATTATTATTTGACGTTTGATTATGTTCCCATATGTGCGTATTTCGGGAATAAATCATTTCAGCGATGTTGACGTCGGTCAACTCTCCTTGATTTTCTCGACTAAGACAACAACAAACAATAACTCCAACCATTAATGCATCAATCATATATTGAACAATGTCGCTAAATAAGGAAACATGACTCTCAAGCTGCGCAATAAAGATGTCGTTGTAAAGTAATGACATTGGGCAACCTTGACGAATACTGAAACTAGTTGAAAGTACACAACCGGCGGTTGATTTTTGCAGACCAACATTTGATTACCTCATTTAGTTTTAAATGGTATTATGAACAGAAAGTATTTTACTTAATACAAACAATTAAATATGTTTCCGGAAATAAAATCGGAGGCCAAAGGCACAGTAAGGCCTCACCTGGAACACGGCTCCAACAGCGGGTTGACGGCTGCCCGGGCGGGTTGACGGCTGCCCGGTCCAAACAGAAAACTCTGGACAGAGTCTAGAACCATGCCAATTAGAATGATGGAAAAGACCACGAGCATTCCTCCGCGAGAGAAAAGAAGGGAATACAAAGCCATGAAGCAGATCACGAAGGGAATACAAAGCCATGAAGCAGATCACGAAGGCCAGGTTCTTGGAGCATAAACTGATACACACCAGAGTAAACAACTTCGGAGCAGAAAGACTGAAAAGATCTATTTTTATCCGAGAAAGCACAGCAATGCTGCGGAAGCATCAGGATCAGCTGTCAGATGATGTAATGCCCCTGGAGCTGCTCCCCGTTGGAAAATACACAGAGAAACATCAACATCCGTCCCAGAGTCCCCCATCTCACCACAAAAGACTTCCACAGTGACGCGAGCAAGAAAGCCCTAACGCTGGCCATGCTTGAAAGACGCACTGTCAAATTGTGCTATCAACGTATACAATCTGACACGTTTAATTCATTTTTTTAAGTTCATTGATTAAAATATATTGACGGTTGTGAGGCGAGGATAAAAGTTAGAAATATAACTTGTGGGAGTAATGACTGAACTATTATAACGGAGAAAACAATACGACAATGACCATAAGCTGTTTTTATGAGATCATATATTAGTCATATATTAGTCATATATTAGTCATATATTAGTCATATATTAGTCATCCGAAACAACAGCTGATGTGAACATTACAAGTTAGTCATCCGAAACAACAGCTGATGTGAACATTACGAGTAGATCATATATTAGTCATCCGAAACAACAGCTGATGTGAACATTACAAGTAGATCATATATTAGTCATCCGAAACAACAGCTGATGTAATCATTACAAGTCAGTGTTGATATACATGTAACAGCATTTAAATAGATGTAAAATTAAAGTGAACGCACTTTGCATTATGAAACTATTGGTAACGTGTGTTTTAAATGTGTCAAGTATACGCATTAACATTTATCAAAGTCGATACGTGATATAAATTTACTTTTTACACCGTATTCATTTTTTTGCCTTTTTTAAAGCACGATGAGACATAAAGTACTTCATTGTATACTTAATGAGTAATTACGTTTCGGTTTAAAGAAGACAATAAGGGTTAGGAAAACACGTGCACTTGTACAATTATTTGCGTTCGATGGTCCTGTATTTTATAGACAATTTATCACTTGCCTTTAATAAAAGACTATGGCATGGTAACGAGAGTTCTCTCCTACCCATGTTTCTGCAATTTAATAAATCATACGTAAAATGATTCCAAACAGACCAGTGCGTGTATTGAGGAATAATTCACGCTTTTTATGCTCCCCATATATATATTTTGGGAGCATATAGTTGCCAGTTTGAAGTTCCGTTATTCCTTCCTTCCTTCTGTCACACTTTTGTTACAGTTTCTCATAGCGCCTTCAATACTTAACCGATCTCTTTCATATTTGGCATGTAGGTACCTTGCATGGACCTCTACCTTTTGATGAGGTTTGAGGTCACTGGGGTAAAGGTCAAGGTCACCGAGGCTAATAATAGATTTTCTCAAAGTCACATTTTATTTTGTTTTCCCACAAAATTAACCCATATATCGACAAAGCATAATTGGGGAGCATCCATCAGTTGTACTGATATCATTGTTTTTTTTATCTGTTTGTCAAATTTGACTACATTCACCACCCTGCATATACAAGTATGCCTCGTACTTTTTTTACTTGTTTGTCCAATATATAAGGAGCTCAGAAGAAAATATTTTAAACCTTATTACTGTCACTGGCCTACACTAAAAAAATCGAATTCCTTCTTAAATCAACATGCAGTACCAGCTTATATAATATTGCCAAATTTATATATAATGCCGAGAAATTAAGAATAGACACTTAATAATTTGCTCTTTATATACATTTTACTACTATAAATTCATGTCACTTTTCATTAACGACTACTATATGTGTAATGTTTTACTATTGTCTATAGTTAGCACTGGGATGCTAAATACTCTGTTGTATGTTCTGTTGACTGTGTACTTCTCCATGTCGATATTATTTGTTGTGCTTTGACATTGTATAATGTTTATGCAATAAATTTTGGACTTGGACTTGGAGTAGGCTTTTTGTTTAATGTTTTTTACGCTGCAAAAGTACAGGACTCTTACGGTATTTCGACCTCACATTCACAGTGTAACTAACTCTGTCGTGATTATAACAAGCTAATAACTGTTATGCTCAAACACCCACGCATCTTGGTCTCTACTTAAATACCAAGTAAGTTTGAATGCCCCACAAGGGGCTATGTAACGTACAAAGATATGGTCTTGCGTAAGGGTGTATAGGAGAGAATTACAATGCGGGAAATATGGAGGATTTGGGATTGGCAGTCGGCATAGGCTTATTAGGGACAACACTTTTCGCCTAGGTTGGATTTTCGGTAGGAATAATCTGGGTCGATACTGTAAACACTTGCATTTAGCCCGGTTTTCCCAGAACGCGGCTCATTTATGTGACAAATTGATTCTAAAGCCATTTTTATTTAATTACATGAACATGTATATGATATATGATTGTATATACAAACCTAAGACAATGAGAGGGCTTTGCTCCACAACAGGGTGATTTCAAATTATGTATAGGTCATGCAAGAAAAAGGGAATGAGACTTAGAACGGAACATATCCATTCCATTTATTGCTTAACCCTTTGAGCGCTGGAACCGGATTTTGAAGGCCTTGCAAACAGTTTGGATCCAGATGAGACGCCACAGAACGTGGCGTCTCATCAGGATCCAAACTGTTTGCTATTCTGATAGTATTCTTTGAAAAAAAATCAAAGAAAATGCTAATTTTAGAAATTTAGCAGACAACATTTTAGCAGACGACAAATTTCCCAGCATGCAAAGGGTTAAGTCTGTAGTTGGCTTGATGGTTTGCGATTGACATCAGGAGATTTATGTAGGTGATAAGTCTGTTTTATTTATTTTTGCGGGCCATATTGGCCAATTCACACAGGACGCTATAAAACATTTGACAACGCATTGTGGTTTCTTTGAAAATGAATCATTGTTTAAAATACGCATGTTGTGGAATTTAAATAATACTGAATTAGATAAGCACTTAGTCCTGTTGTCAAGCATATTCAGGTTTAGTCATATTCCACACCATGAACTGTGGCCTTGTGGATTGAATAAATTGAATATACGTGTTTTTGTACTTTGTGTACATAGCAACGAAAAGAAATGTAAAATAGTGTCCAACGTTTCGTGGTTTCTGGGAGGAATGTTTAATTGCCCACTCAGATTTACATCACTCAGGGTGTTTGTGAGCTGATATTGCAATTCACCTCTTTATCTTATAGCATTCATGCTTTTGGGTAGATTTTTCTAAGGTGCAATAAAAGAGATATGTTGGCATGCGCATAGAGACTATTAATTGACAGTACATTGGTTCTTCTTTTTCTTTGCACATCATTTCTGTCTTGTGGAGAAAAAAACCCAGTAGTAACTGCATTGATTGTGTGCAATTTATTTATTATAGCGGATTTATTTGTTGGAAATACATCTACAATTCTTTCCCAAAACTAAACTTTCCAACGGGCACGTCATAAACAAAAAACGTGTTTATTGTGATTTTTTTGTTTTTGTCAGCTGTCTGCACCGAAATATCGTTTTTGTTCAACACTAATAAATATCAAATTTCTTCTTCCCAGAATTATTATTCATTGGTTTGTTTCAACACTTACTAACATTTAAAACGTATTCAAAGAATTAATTAAGACGATATGTTGGGATGGACATAGAGACTATTCGTTTTTCATGCGAAACTGTGTGATGTTTCATTAGTTTTACTTTAAAACCCCTTTATACTTAAAAAATGGTAGTATATAGCTTCGATTCAATGTCCTGAAACATTTACCATAAGCATTGAGGTGAATGTGGTTCATACGCCTTCACTTTCTTTCAACTTAGCGGACGTGTGCATTAACAATCAATTTACAATATTTCAAACACAAAAACAAGCAATTCAATTTGCCGTATAAAGCGAACATAACGACAGCGCCTGAAGACGCAATCGAGTAACAACAGTAAATACCATTTTTATGTTCACAGAAATTTTCAAGAAAAGCCATGTAAGGACCCTACATATGTTCAAAATCCTTAGCTGACAAACAATTAACTGAATTTAGATTAATGGTGTAAATTGTCAATATAAGTACCACAGTTGGTACGTTTGTTCCATTTATTAATTAGAAGAAAATATACAAACTACAGACACGATATAATTACAGATACGTGATGTTTTCATTAGAAACATGTATTTAAAGATTTTGAATAAATGATGATATGCATCAGCCGCTGTATATTACAAGTATTTTAAAGCGAGCGCAGCAGTCTTAAGCCCAAGTCTCACTATTGCCGGTGTAGCCCCGGTTCATCCCGGTTTGATAGAGCCGGTCGACCGGCGACTACCGGGATGATCGATGGTTATATTTTTTTTTAGCGCGGTCACATATATTCCCGGCAGAGCCCCGGTGACATTACAAGCCGGTGACGCCCCGGTTCATGCCGGAGGTATTAAACATATTAATAGTTTGCAGGTGGAGCCCCGGTTGTACCCGGTTCATCCCGGACGTTCCCGGTGGAGCCCCGGTTCATCCCGGTAGACCCCGGATCACGCACCGGGGCTCCACCGGCATTGAGTCAACAGTTTAAATTTGATATCTATTAAAATACGCCCTTTTGAAAAACGGAAGTATTATAAGAACATCCGAGCGGACGTGCGGGCGGGTAGGTGGGCGGGCGGCGGGAAATATTTGTCCAGAGCATACCTTTGTCTAGCATTGATGGATTTCCATATAGCATGCCTTAAGTGATCAGCATCATCAGACGGACAGTCGCGCGCAAGAAGCAATCCTTAGATCCAATGTCAATATAAGAATAAATAGTAAAAGGTCACAGTTAGGTATTTTCAACAGCTTAGATGGAGTTTCATATATCTTGTCATAAGTGATCATCATAATGAGAAAAAGTGTCGTGCGCAAGATCCAGGTCCCTAGGGTCAAGGTCGAGGTCACAATTCAATGTCAACGATCGAATTTAGGAAACTGCTTAATGACACTTTATCCGGAGCATATTTGTCCAGCATGTATGTGACCTTTAGTTTTGACCAGTTTCCTTCAACATTAATAGGCGTCTTCCACCCTCCCCCACCCCCCGAGTAACCGGTTACCAACTTAACTGATCGTAGGCGAAAGCGTTCTCTTTATACCGTGGATATATTCTATTTATTTATTAATAACCCTATTTTTAACTTACTACTGAGTTTATTTACCATTTAAACACTAAGTTATTGATTAAATTGTTAAAACTTGTACTAAATATAAAAAACATTACACAATAACTTTGCCTATGATTCTAGATCAAACCTGTTTTTTTTTTCATCTCGAGTCAGTTTCCCGAGAAGAACCAAGATGTCCTGAATGATCCCTCGTACTAGTGGCAACATGGATACCACATCCACTACGACATTAACACTCTACCTACATACTGTTCGCGGTTATAAACCAAATGCAAATTTGATCAAATCATGTGAAATATAGTAGCTTTTGATCCACGTAATGAATGCTGATGGACTATACATATATACGATATTTAACCGGAATAAAATAACTGTGTTTGATATTCAAATTCAATATTCTTTGTTATTTTAGAACGTCGTTAACAAAGCGCGTTACTCGGTAAAACATTTAAGGGACTGCCGAGTAGATGTATACAAAAATATATGCAAATAAAACGCACGTGACTTGAAACATTACCGTATCCTGTAATAAAGTTTCCTCTGTATTCGTTAAATATGCTTGATTTCGCTTAAATTACTGATAAAACAAAATTATAGTATATACATGCATGAGTAAATTTGTATCTTTTCATTATATGTTCTCCTACATTTTATACAGCCTGGGGATACAATGTATGTACATGTTTTGTGTTAAATGCGTGTTTCAAGTTCTTTTAACAGAAATTTTAATATTGTTTTACACATTATCAATATATTGCGTGTTATGAAATCCCAACTACATTTTTGTTCAAGAATGAAACCTTTTGATGGCAATGATTTTGATTAAAGATTGGATTAAAAAACAAATAATAATAATAATGTGCAGAAGTTACTTGCACCGCAATACATTATTATTACCTTGTATATAACAGCTAGTATCGTTATGATGCGATTGAGGGCATATGTACACGATTTTGCATTACGATGGGAGATATAAACACAAAATAACATGGTCATCAATGTCCACCAATAAACTATTTACAAAGTTATTTACAGTAAATAAAACATGGCCTTGTGTCATAAAACGTTATATGAACGTTGACCTGTCACGTGATTGGAACGCAATAACGCAATCGTCACGGTAATACGTCTTGAAGCTCGCACGTCATGTCTGAAAACGCTGACATGACAGTTGACGTTTGTAAATTTCAAATACTACATTATAACAGATACTGCAAGTTGCACGAAACTGAAGAAGTTAAACGTCTTTTCACATGAAACTACACAGCGTTTTTGAGACATTTTTAAGAAAAGGAAACAAAGATGAATATGAATAATAAAGCAAACGTTCGGGAGTAGGAAGCAAAACACAAATAATTTATTTAACTTTTATCGCATAATGGCATAATGCAAAAACTATAGGATTATAACGACAACACATCCCTATGCGTGCAAATAACTATAATTTACAAGCACGAGATCGTCAACTTCTGGGGTTTTAACAGTCTTTTATTTCCGTCAAACGCATTTTTTGTATTTTTTTACATAATTATATTTTCAATTTGCGACGGCACGAAGATAGTGACACTAGGTGCTTTCGCTCAATACACTTCCTTATTTTCCACAGCGATTGTTACGATAACTCAACAAAAACTTCCTTTTCTGAAATCTTGGTGAACGCTTGCATGCTAAGTCGAACAAATTCTCTAAAATAAGGCCGTACGCTTTTTGTGTCAAATTAATATCTATCCGAATAAAAAAAAACACACGTTAATAAATGCACTTAGCAGATTAAAGGAAATTCACAACAGCATTGAAATTGAAACAAACGTGAAAACAAAATAATCTCTTACCTGCACAAAGGAGTTATTTAGGATTAACAATCCTCGGCAAAGCGGTTTTCTTATCAATTGTTTCGCAATCTCCTTTTACCGCATACTTGCTAAAGTGATGTGTAGTGCACTGTAACCTGATTTATTACGCAACGCACAGTAATTCAGATTTTGTCTGTAAATATTGCAAAAGTTCAAAGAAGATTCATTTGTCACAAAATGTCAACACAAATGCTCCTAAAGTTTACTTAGTTTAGTCATTATTTGGGAACACTCGATATCCGCAATCAGTATCCTCGATGTGTTATGGGGATTTGTATAACTGCGCCGCAAAATATCGACGAGCGCAAATATCGATCTGTCAAACTGGATGACAGCTATCATTAAGAAAGACTTTATTGATATGTCTGTGCATACACTTCCGCGCAAATTTGTATGTGCCTGCGTGTGTACAGTCAACTATCGCGAAAGCTGAGTATTAAAGTCGCACGAAGAACTACAATAAATATGAGCCTCGCTCTGACATAAAGGGGTTTAATGCATGTGTGAAAGTGTCGTCCCAGATAAGCATGTGCAGGCTGCAGAGGCTAATCAGGGACGACACTTTCTGCTTTTTTGATATATGTCGTTTAAAGAAAGTCTCTTCTTAGCAAAAATCCAATCTATGACTGTACAGGCTAAGCTGGGACACCACTTTACGCACATGCATTTAACCCCGTTTTCACAGAGCGCGGATCAGATATTTTCATTTTGGAGTAGCTTACCATGATAGAAGAGTAGTTCTATGAGCATATGGCCTTTTAGGCCAGTGATGTCACGTATTTTCCACACTCGTTTTAATAAAAATTACAAAAATGCTGTACTACTTAACTATATGTTAATATGTAGCATTTATAAGGACAGAATCATACACGGGTATGTGCCTTTTCTATTGCAGTGCGCGCGTAATATTAATTCATTACCCTTGCCGAAATAATTACATCTTCTTAAAAATATACCTGTACTTAGTGAATCCGGTTTATTGTTTATATATATATTTAAATCGAGCATTGCTGGTATTAATCTACAACAAATGCACAGTCAAATGCGGATGGCAAGTTTGTAATTGATCGCTATTGTGTAACACTGGACGCAAGTTCCCCGCAACGCGCTCTTCAAAATTAAATGTTAATATAAGTGCAAATTGCATTATAGCTTAGCATAATTTAAAAGTTTAATTGACAGATGTCTAAACGCAAATATTTACAATTTGAGTGCAATGGTTTAAAAATGGATGGATGTTTTCTTAATAAACAAAACATAAATTCATGCAAATGGCTCTTTTTGGTCGGTAAGATGTGCATTCGATAATATTTTAACTTAGCTATTGTTATGCCCCCCGGTAGGGTGGCATATAGTGATCGCACTGTCCGTCTGTCCGTCCGTCTGTCCGTCTGTCTGAAATTCCGTCACACTTTGCGTTTAGGTTTCAAAAAAAAGCTCATAACTTCTATGTCTCTTGAGATATAACCTTCATATTTGGTATGAATGTGTATATGTACAAGGCCTTTCCATACGCACAAAAAGTTTGACCCCTGTGACCTTGACCTTGAAGTAAGGGTCTGCGTTTAGGTTTCAAAATCTGCGTTTAGGTTTCGACAAATGCTCATAGCTTCTATGTCCCTTGAGATATAACCTTCATATTTGGTATGCATGTGTATATGGACAAGACTTTTCCATACGCACACACATTTTGACCCCTGTGACCTTGACCTTTAACACGGGGTTACTTAACGGCATTTTATCTATTTTTTATTTTCAAAGCGGCGCAGTAGTGGGCATTGTGTTTCTGACAAACACATCTCTCTTGTTTATTTGGGTAATGGGCTGGTAATTTTAGTCAATAACATAATGAGGCGTTATATTATCTTCTCAGTACACATATTCATATAATAGGTTCAAAAACATATAATGTATTCAGATATATGTAAACTGTACTTTTAGCGTGGATCAATTTTAGTCAATAACATAATGAGGCGTTATATTATCTTCTCAGTACACATATTCATATAATGGTTTCAAAAACATATAATGTATTCAAATATATGCAAACTGTACTTTTAGCGTGGATCAATTTTAGTGTGATCTAAAAATCGTGTGTCTTTCGAAAAGTGGCTAGAAAAATATATGAATACTTTTGAAAACAACACTTATTACGTGGATCAATATGAGTGTGATCTAATAATCGTATGTCTCTAGAAAATTTGCTGTATTTTTGCGGTAAACCCATAAGCGAAAAAATCGTCAAGGCAAAATTATTACATCAAGGGAGGCTACTGTATATTTTATAGTCTGCAACCACGAATTATCTCCCATCACTGAAATTAAATGAGCCTCGCTCTGTGAAAAGGGGGTTTAATCCATGTGCGTAAAGTGTAGTCACAGATTAGCCTGTTCAGTCCTAACAGGCTAATAAGGGACGACTCTTTCCGCTTTTATTGACTTTTTCGTTTAAAGGAATACTTTTCTTTCGGACTGCACAGGCTAATCTGGGTCGGCACTCTACGCTCATCATCGGCTCATGCATTAAATCCCCTTTTCACAGAGCGAGGCTCAATTGTAATCGCTCCAAGTGTAAAGCTACCTGGCGAAACCTGCATGGCCTGCAGGAAAAAAGACAGAACATTTATAAAGAGTTAAAACGGGGAATTCATTCTAATTCCATTAAACATATAAGATTTGAAAATCAAATGCCGAAAACTAGTAAATGTATATTAATATAAAATACCAGGTGCACAACAAATGCAGTTTCATTCATATGCCATCTAATATTTTTTTTAATCTAAACATTGGGACCACACATAATGGGTGACAGTAACTCGTCATTTAAGAGACAACTAGGATATGTAATGCCTATAGAAACTTACATAAACACAAACATCGTCAAGGTTTCGAGGGCCTGTTCGAAGTGTTTAAGGTCCTTCCGCACTCGAGACTGACACTAGTGTGCCCTTTTAAGTTTAGCTCCACTGCCTAATTTACTAAGGACTCGATAAAGTTGCTTCAATTTCCAGATATTAATTTTCACTGAATGATATTTAATTTTGGCGTTGTCTTGTTAAGTGTGCGTTGTGGAAGCCGGAGTACCCAGGGGATGGCACCTGTCGACCAGCAAATCTCACGTGGGTCGCCGTGGCGTCGAAGGTCGCCGTGGCGTAGAGGGTATGGTGTCCACCAAGCGACCGGGAGGTCGGGAGGTTCGAACACCACTATACGAGCGTTCTTAAGATCTTACCCGAAGTCATCTAGTACTGGTTCTACCCAGAAAACAGGCTCGAGAGCCTAATAATAAGTCTTATGCAATCGAGCTTAAATAAATAGGTTTGAACTAAAACTCACGTGTGCACGGTGTGTGAAACGATCCCTTGTCATATATGTGATGATCGAGTGCACCAACCATTTGCTGGATATATAAGGACAACAAAACGATAGAGGTAAACGAGGTTGTGTTTTGTTCGAAGAATTGACTAGGCAACTGTACACGCCGAAATAATATTGATAAATACGTTGTTCCGTTATAGCGTTCGTTGTTTTGCAATAATGTCCTCTGAAATACAAGGGCGAGAAGGCTAGAATACAATTCAAAGTAATCAATTAATATGCGACAAGTAGATATCACGATGCAAGAACGTGAAATAGCGATGCGAAATCGCGATGTTACTACTGCGATCTGGCATCGCGAGCCCGTGTCTTCGTATCGTGATCTCGTGTTGTCGCCCTTGTTTTTTCGAAAGTCGAAAATGCGAGAACGCGAACATCACAATGTTAATATCACAACCCCGCATCGTATTCTCGTAACTTAATGATATCAGGTTTATAGAAATATCGAAGTGTGCACATCAACTAGTGGGACTAAATAATCTGAAAATATATTTCATAAGGGATATTTGTTGTTTTTATCCCCTAAGGATATTCCCGTGTCCACCAACCAAAAAATCAATTAAAATTATGTGTTGATATTTTTTTAACCAACTATTTTTTAACCAACTTCAATTTTATATTATTATACGCAATAAACATTCTGTCATTCCCCTTAAAGGCACTCAGATGCCTGTTAGATATAAATCCAGATCCTTACCACATGTCATCTATTCAATAGTGGCACCCATTGAATAACGTGTGACGTTGTTGTTATGTTTTATGAGGTCTATTAATTACATCCGAAAACTCTTAATTAAACCACATGGCACCCGACACTTGACCTATATGGCAATATCTGAGGGTTATTTGAGGATTCTCGGCTTCTTTCCACTCGTACAAAAGACGTTGACCTTATTACCGCTGTAGTATGAAACTTATGTTTTTTTGTGAACATAAGAAACACTACGAGCGAGATTCATGATTACATTTTTGGAAATTGGAAAATGATTGATACATAAGATAAAAAAAATGGAAGCTGATAAACATGTGTTTGCAATTGAGAAAATAATGTTAAAAAATCGCAACATGCCAATAAGCAGATGTTATAAAAATATTACAATGTGTGAATCAATCTTTTTGAATGTTAAAGATCGTTCATGCAAAAGGTACTTACCCAAATTAACAACTTATTGTCCCAAGTATAATTTAATTCTAAGTCTATCAAAGAAGTTGCTCAACGGAGCTCGCTTATACCAGGGATGTATAATAGATCCCTGCTTATACTGAAGAAGTTCGTTCCCATGAACGAAAACAATACACCATATAGACCTACCGGTAAATGAGGCGTGTGTAGCGAAAACCTGGGCTAATGATTCGCAAGCTTTACGTGTCAACCCGGATCAACCCGCACTTTCAAATTATGGTGGATTCAAGGTTCCAATTGACATGCAACAGAAAAGAAAATGCCATCAATGTAGAAATAATCTTGAAGGGTTAGCCTGTGCGGACTTTGTCGGCTGATCTTTGACGCCACTTTATAGGTGAACATTCATTGAAGAATTTAAAGAATTTAAAGAAAATGCATTAACTGACGCCCCTTTAACCTTACGACATTTCCATTGTCGAAGAAGTAGAGCAAGTCACTGAACTGGTTTACACACACTTGTTATTCTTTCTCACAATATTAAATCCACACGAGGATGCATGAGCTGCTTTTTGTGTTTTGTTTTTACCTTTCAATAGGACTATCACAAACTAAAGCACGTAAGCATTATTAGTTATTTAAAAAAATGAAATGTCTGTTGTTTGTTACTTTATTATCTTGTTCTTGTTGTTATGTCGTATATGAACGTCCTGAAAACTAAAATATTATTTGATGGTGATGAATAAGAATATGAGGAGGAGGAGGATGAATTAAGCTGAGGAGGCAGATGATGATAATTCTCATGATAAATAATATTGTTATTTAGCTAAATATTATTTAAATGGTGAACATTTCCCGTTCATAACACAACGAAGAAATCCAAAACGAACATTTTCAATCTAGTTGAATTTGTGCTTTTATGAGTGGAAACTTGAAATAAATTCTATTTTGTCTAAGTTTTGTAATAAGTAACGCATATCAGTCTGTTTTGCAATTTACACATCTATTTCAAATAAGTCTGATCGGGACAATATTCCTCAATCCATTCTTAGACTTAAGAATAAAGAACCTATTAATACTTCAGAGATTATACATTTTTATTTGTGCTTATGTTAAGAAGAATCAATCTAGGAAGAAACACCTTAAATGTATTTATAACAGGTAAATTACAAATTAACAACCTTTCAGTAATATGTCCCGTTCCAAGAACGTTTTTACTCATTAATGACTGGACCTGATATCTGTTACCGTTCTAGGGAGCGATTCTGACGCCGTTGCTAAGGAATGCACGAGTTCGCATTCCGACTTCCCGGACATCCGGCTCCCAGGGGCACTGCGACCAGAGCGATACCACCTTGACATAGTACCGAGCACCAATGGCCCGCCGTACATTGTTCACTGTAACCAATAACTTTTAACTATAAAATTCACCTATTCAAGACCGGAACAATATATGTGTATAATCACGTCTGAATGCCCACCTTTCTATATTAACTGAATGACAGTCTTTAAACTTTAAATTTATGTCACTTTAACCGTAGACCAATTGACCACAATTACCTCAAAACTAATTGGCATCCTTTACTATTACTTACATATCTAACGACTTTATGGAACGTATGGAAACCGAACGTCTGGTAGGATCTACCGCATTTTAGGTTGGCTGGGTTTATCTATTCAACTTGGAAAGTTAAAAAAAAGAAGCTTTAAGTGTGTAGCAGGGTTCGGAATAAGGAGCACTTATACTGCCTTGCTATGGGAGCTAGCTTTTATAGCGACGCGGTAGAGTGTCTGTCTGATTTGGAACCGGGGACTTCCGGGTTCAATCCCCATTGTGGTCGGGGATTTTTCTGGTTGGGTTACAAGTGTCCACCTTAATTGCACTGATCTGATTAAAACAACTTTAAATATTGTGTAACAGTGTAGTTTACTTTCACATTACATATACATGCGCGTATTTGTAATTATTATGCTTTGTACATATATATATATATATACATATCAATTAATTAACTCTTTCAGGTACAACAACGATAATACTCATCTGTAATGAGCAGACGGAGTACATTCGTCTGCACTCGTTCAATCAACTCTTCCAGTCCATACGCCTGGAGGTCCTTCCGGAGGATTACATCTTCACCAACAACTGGACCCACGCGTACCAGTACGCGACTGATATCTCAAACCTTACCAGGGCCTCCTACAATTTTGATACATTTTACGAATTTGTAAAGGAACGTTTTGCAGATACCAGTAATAGCGAAGTTGATCAGTTTCTGGCCGAAAATTCCACCATTTTTGAGGAATTTAATAAACCCAACGAACAAAATGAGCCGAACGGGAAGGCAAGTAAAACCGAAAGAGAAATTTCTGGATATAGCATCATATCCTGCAGTCAAACGCCACACGAAATGGTAGAAATGCGGGTGAACAAGCCTCTGATCACGGGGAGAGTTTATAAATTGGAAATGAAGACCATGAGCATAATAACAAGTTTTTCATTAGGACTGTATCATGCTGCGTTTACCGATAAAGTGACTGGCGAAGCATCGTAAGTACTCGTGCTTATGGATATTTCAGATCTTTTGGAAGTGTTTTCTAACCGTTAAGTAGTGGAAACTGAAAGGAACCGGTTAAAATATTGACGAATGTATTGCAGTTGAACTGAAGAATTTTTATAACAACATATGACGAACATTCATTCCCGGCGGAATCAACGTTGTTTGTTTTGCGTTCCTTTTTCAGCGTAACTGACTACGCGCATTTTTGAGTCAGATTTATTGCGATAATTTATGAAATTTATGTTTTTAATAAGAAAATAATTTTCCATTTTTCGGGAAGTGACGTATTGACGACGATGTTCGAGCCGACACGTGCGCGGTACGTGTTCCCGTGCTTTGACGAACCGGACTTCAAGGCGGTGTTCACCGCGACAATCACGCGCGCTGAAAATAAGACCAGCATTATGAACCTGCCCAGAAGGATGACCCTCGGACCGTAATTATAGAATGATTGCATGGTTGTTGTTGTTGTTGTTGTATTTGTATTGTTGTTATGTTGTTGTTGTTGTTGTTTTTGCTGATGATGAGGAGAAGGAGTACGACGACGACAATGATGACGATGAAGTACATGATGATGATGATGCTGTTGGTGGCGATAATGCATGAGCTTTTTATTATTGTCTTCAGAATTCTACATAAACATTTCGAATTTTCGAATTCGTATTACCATTTTTTTATTTTATTCCAGGGACGCTAACGGCAATTACGTGGACGTGTTCGACGAGCCCCGTGATGTACGAATGTCAACGTACCTCCTCACATTCGTAATCGGTGATCTAGACTTTATAGAAGGCAACTACAATGATATACGAGTAGGTTTTCTCTGGCTGCAACGAAACACTTTTTTTTTTCAAATAAATTAACGCAAAAGTACTTGGAGTAGATTCCTCGTACAATAAAGCGTCAGCATTTTTTTCTGATCTCAATGGTCACTTCGCGAGATTTATGCGAGAAAATGATTACACGATCTGATCCGTAGTTCAAAATCAATCAAATAACAACAGTAAAACCACGCTAATACGATAACTTAAGGATATTGGTCTGTATAGATGATTGTCGCATTATTAAGGAGCGGAGTTTTTGTGTATTACCATGGCAATAGCGTCGTTATATGCCGTTATAGCGTTCTTTTCCACGTTTTCAGACTCGCGTGTGGGGCCACAGCAGCATCATCAACGACACCCAACTGATTCTGGACGTCACCAAGCTCGGGCTGGAGTTCTTCGAGTACTACTTCCAGATCCCTTATGTGTTCCCGAAATTAGGTAACCAGACGCGAACAAAGCATGAGGTGTCCGAGTGAGGGGGGGGGGTGTAAATTCAAGGACTTCAGAGCTCTTTACGTATATGCATTGTATACACTTAGTTTGCAAAACTACTTTTGAAATGATAGTAGATCACATATACAATCGTATAAAGATACATCTTTTATGCACGTCATATGCAATCTGATAGTATAGTTTGATTGTAGAAAGCAAGTTTCGGTTATTTCAAACTAGAATTACAAATGTACCAAACAAATCATAAACATTCGACATGTTCAGGGGTGTTGCTGCTTTGATAACTGTGATTTGGCAACAGTATTTTGAACATAAGAAATGAATCGCGCTCTGTAAAAAAGGGATTTACCGGTAATGCATGTGCGTAAAGTGTCGTCCCAGATTACCCTGTGTAGTCCGCGCTGGCTAATCAGGGACGACACATTCCGCGGTTATGGTATTTTTCGTTTAAAAGAAGCCTCTTCTTGACGAAAATCCAATTTAGGCGGAAAGTGTGGTCCCTGATTAGCCTGTACGGACTGCACAGGCTAATCTGGGACGACACTTTACGCACATGCATTTAACCACGTTTTCTCTGTGCGCGACTCAAATACATTTACTTTCAGACTCAGTGGTCGTGCCCCGGATGGACTTTAGTGGAATGGAACATTGGGGGCTCGTGACGTATAACAAGAAGGCGGTCATATTTGAGCACATCGATTCTGAGAACTTTGTCAACCTGAATACTCTTGTGGCTCATGAAGTCGCCCATCAGGTTTGACGATGTTCTAACTGTTCTTATTATGTTATTAATGTTCTAACATGAAACGCGCAGAAATTTCTTAACGACAAAACAAACTCTAGCCTTGGTCAGACATTATGCTCTATAATTCGATGACTTTGTAGTATCTTCGTCGTAATTGCTAGTACATATATTAGTTTAAGTGCTAGCACATGTATTAGTTGAAGTCAACGACTTTAGTATGTATTCACTGGTCTATACCTACCATTCTAATGATTGTGTTTTTTAATTCAGTGCATAGACCATTTGTTTCCAATTGTAATATACTATACAATCCCTATGCTTTATATTTTCATGAATTTGGTAACCATCACAGCCCATTTTCTACTTAAGTGTACATGCTACAGATTACCTGTTGGCTTGTAACGAGTAATTCATCTAGTTGGGAGTATTACCCCGGTACATTAAGAATAGTATATTTTCTAGCCTAGGGCTTTCACTTATATTTAGAATGTTCCCTGGTTTAGTGGTTTCCCAACGTATATGTCTCAATTGTTTGAATACTTATTGTATGTTTTATAATCCCACTCGTTTGCTAACCTAGATAGATAGATAGATTCTTTTTTTCCTCCATTCACGGAGAGCATAACACATATACAGCAAATATTTACATCATTAATATATACAATAGATAATTAATTATATATGCATATTAATACATGTACATGTATACAAACAACAATAGACAAAAGATTGACCTGAGAAAACAGATAGGAACAGCATATAAACATAGTAATTTTAATATACACTTATGATATAGAAATACCGCATGATTTAACACCAATGCGCAGGTTAATACCATAAAAAAAAAAGAAAAAAAAGAATANAGATTTTGTACTGTATCAATATGTAAAGCTTCATCCAGAGATTCACAATGCTTCAGTACATGATCATTGTTAGCAGATTTCCAATTAATATATTTCTTACTAGCAACATGTTCATCAGTATGAATTATAAAATCAAAACAACATAGTATAGGTCTGTGTCTGAAAACATTAAGACAGGCATCATCAGCAACTTCACAGTGACATACACAATCAGATATCTCACAAGGTACAAATACATAGTCAATCAACGACGTAAATTTATCATCATAGGATACATATGAATTATTAGGACCAATGCAGGAGTTATGCATATTCATAGCACACAAATTGCAATCATTTACAAATTTGTACAGTAAACTCTGCCTATAAGTGTGAATTTGAGATTGAACGTCAGCATTGAAATCACCCAGAAATATAGTGTCACCTTGGTCGCTATATGTATTAAATACATCATACAAGTTATTTATACTGTCATTGTATTTCTCATTTGGATGGTTTACACAGGGGAGGTACACTTGAATAACAAATATGTATTTGCCTGGGGAGAGTTGCATTTGTATACCCGCTATTCTATCGTCATCAATAGTTAACGGTGAAATAATATTGTCATATTTCTCTTTCACAAGATGGATACACCGCCTCTACCTATCACGCGTGAGGATGACGAATAATTAACATGACTACAAACAGTGTGGTGACTATAGTCTCTTAGAATAGTATCCATGAAATGTACATCTAGGCAGTAACCAATGTTCAGATATACCGCATATATCAATGTTGCCTCCGGGCATTATTTCTGATAGGTACGCCGCGCTAGACATAATACCGGTAACGTTCCATGTCAGTATATTAAGACCAAAAACAGCCATTGTTAGAAAGATAATTGTTTTCACACACATCATTGTTATTTAGCAGTGTTTTCGTTCAGTCAATTTCACTAGATCTACTTACATAGCGGTTGTATGTCGGAATGTCATAGAACAGACGGTTATCTTCGTACTCATATTGTCTGTCTGTCTGTCGCTGGGCCGTTCTCCGGAGACGTGGTGGGATCTCTGCGCTACGTTGCTTGTTTGTTCCCCATGTGTTTCCCTCCCATTTAGTAGGCCGCTCGTTTCCAAACCGCTGATTCCGAGATCCATTTATCGGTACATGAGGCGTTCTGCGTGTCTCGCGTGATCTCCATGGTAGGCATCTGACGTACTCGGGCCAGAAATTGTCCGTCAGAACGAGGCTGGCGTTATCGTTTGCAACCAGTGTCAATTTAACTAGCACCCGTCCCGGATCCCGACGTATCGGAAATACGCGAATAGCCTTCACCTTCGGGCCATGGTCCTCCACCTCTGTGGTCAGGAGTCTGGTATTCACAGTCGACCTCAGCCCTATCAAGCAAAATCGTTCAACGCGGCGGTTTGCTACTAACTGAAACTCGTCCTCGCACCAGGAATCGCCGTCACCAGTGTCACGTGATCGGGTTGTGACCCTGACAGGGATAGATTGTCCTTTCACATCCGTTCTATGTTCAACCGGAATTTGAATTGTACTATCGCCTCTAGAATTGCCGTCGTTTCCGTCGCTGTCATTTGATGGGTGCACATTTGTCGTGGTGGTATTTGTCTGTGGATTGCTATTTGGGTTCGCAATGGGGGACCCTTGTCTCCTCGGAATACGTGATGCGATAAGTGGAACGTTCGTATCTAGCCCAGTGAAGGGGACGTCAAATCCTGGAGGGTCAGGGACGTGATTTGGAGATGGGGGGGCTCATAATGTTCCTATTTTCTAGGTACAATATCACATGCCGAATTCTGTCCTCACACTCGGTTACTCGAGACATAGATTGCATCGAGATGTTGGAGAGAGACTGGAGGGTTGATGACGTCACGGAGTTTACATTGCTCGAGCACTCCAAGATATCAACCTTTATTGCGAGATTTTTCGGCATAAGTTCGCTCATTTGTTGCGTTCTAAGATTTTCATGGGCAAGGATAGATTGTTTTAAAAGCAGCATACTCGCTTGTAGAGAATTAACTGTGTCTTTAAGAAGTGCCACCTCGTTAGCACACTGACATTTTACTGGCACATCTTTTCCACTGGATACGCTTTGATATTGTTGCGTTAATACAGAAGGTTTTCGGGATTTGCTGGTACTAATCATATCTTTAAGCACAGAGTAATCTCCCCCCTCAGTCACTTCGATGATATAGAAAAGATCCTGTGCCAGGCGCGTAGCTACAGGTTCCCCAGACCTCGTGAACACTCGTCGTTCAAGATTCACATTCCGATCAAAGGGAAAATCGTGATCTATTTCTTTCAACTGTTCAAAATATTCACATCTTAGTCTATCTAAATCATTCTCGTCAGATGCGTATTTGCGCAAAAAGAGTTGTACACACTTATCTTTTGCATTTCCTCTGTACATTTCCACCAGCTCGTGGTACTCCTGCAATGCCTTCTTGTCAGCATCACCCATATTGAGTACCTCAGCCATATCATCATTTGTAACGTCGTCACCGGATATGCTATCCGTGTCTTTGTCACGTGATTCAAGAGGAAGGATTTCATTGTTAAGTCGATCAAAGATGAAGTCCTCGTCATCAGCTTGAAAGGATGATTCAAGGACCTGCGATATGAATAATTTCAAACTTACTTTAAAGTGTTGACTAGATTGTCTTGTTTGTCCGCATTGAATATCTGGTGAGAGTGGGTAACTTTGCACCGGGTTCAGTGTCGTAAAGGACAGGTTATCTCCCTTGATTGACATGCTCTCGCAATAATCCACTGTATTCCTGTGCACTGTTTTTACAGATGTTAGTTCATAGTCACGATCGTATTCACGATAGACTGTTTGGTACGCTTGGTCGATGATACCGTTAGTAGTCATTGCTTTTTGCCAACGGCTGTGGGGATTAATAAATACAGTGTACCACTAATTAGACGATACCAATCCGCTGCTTGGTCAGGCGTGACGTTTTCTGGGTCATGACCCTGGTCTTGGCGGTACTTTTCAATAGCGCGCCCCACCCACTAGTAACCACAGCGAAAGCAATATAAGTCTGTATTTCATAAATTCATGTGATCGATTACTCACAGCTTAAATGAATCGACGCCAGTGCTGTACTTCGTATTATCTGTCTTTGTTTCGATCCAAAATCACTTATTTCACCAGTTTTAAACTATAATTCAACGACGCTAAAAATGTCAACATCCGTATAAGGTTACATACCATTTCAAGAAAATAGTTCCCGTCAGTTGTATTGGCTATATTCGGATTATTTGTGCTTTGTTTACATATCTTCGGAACGTATTTTCGGTTGTGTGATAACTTATTTTATGTATATATTTCCGGTGGTTTGGTACACAATATTCCATATACTTATCTAATGATTTGGATACCTATGTTCATTATTAAACATACATATATTGGTTTGGTAAGCTATATTCAGTAAGTTATTAAAGTTGTTTAGTATTCCATATTTATTTCAAGTGGTTTGGATATCTAAATTAAGTATATATTTCCTGTAGTTTGGTAACCCATATTGAGAAGCTTTTTTCAGGGTTTGGACACCTTTAGTAAGTACATATTTCCAATGGTTTGGTAACATATATTTAGTTTATATATCCCGTGGTTTTATATCTAATATTTATCGTACATTTCCCTGGCTTTGGTAATCTAAGTTCAGTTTAAACAAAAATCGGTGGCTTGTTAACTAAAATTCAGTATACTAGTATATGTCCAGTCAATCGTAACCATTATTTAGTTTATATGTACAGCGATTTTAGTAACAACTATACACTAAATATTAACCGTCGCTTGATATCCTATTATTTTCAGTATATATGTTCAGTGGTTTGGTAAACTATACTCAGTATACATTTCTAGTGGTTTAGTTCCAATATTCAGTTTTTATACCAGCGATTCGCGAACATATATTTAGTATTTCCAGTTTTTCGGTATTTCGAGTGGTGTTGAAAACAATATTCAAAATATATATTCATTTTATATTTCAAGTGGTAAGGTAACCAATATTGAGTATTTATAACCAGTAGTTTGGTGACCTCAGTACTTACAGTTATTTGCTAGCGAATATTCAGTACTAATTTTACGTGGTATGGTAACCTATATTAAATATATAGTACTAGTTGTTTGGTAACCTATATATATTATACATTTCCAGTTGTTTGGTAATGTGTATTCAGTATATATTTTCCATTCGTTTGGTAACCAATATTCAGTATATATTTCTAGTTGTTTCATAACATATACGCACATTAAATTTTCTGTAATTTAGAAACATAAATTCAGGATATATTTAAGTGGTTTGGTTCCTATATTTAGATTATATTTCCATTGGGTTCGGTGGCAACATTCTGTAAATATATCCAGCGGTTTAGTCACATATATTCAGTACACATTTCCAGAGGTTTATTTACCTATATGCAGTGTATATTTCCAATTGGTTGGTGACCTATATTCATCATATTGTATTTATAGTGGTTTGGTGACTAATATTCAGTGTACATATGTATTGGCAATGGTTTGGTAACCTATTGATCACTGTACATTTCCAGTGGTTTTTGGTAACCTTAATTCAGAATAGATTTCCGGTTGTTTGGTTATCAATATTCAGTGTGTGTAATTCAATTGGTTTGGTAGCAACGTTCAGTAAATATTTATTGGTTTGGAAACCTATATGCTTATATTCAGCTTATGTTTCCAGTAGTTTGGTAAACTATATTCAGTGGTTATATTAAAAGCGGTTTGGTAACCTATAGTCATCTTATTTTTCCAGTCGGTTGGTAACCTACCTGTATATTCAGCTTATGTTTCCAGTAGTTGGTAAAGTATACTCAGTATGTCTTTCAAGTGGTTTGGTAATGTATGTGCAGTTTATATGTCCAGTGGTTTGGTAACCAACATTCAGTATTTGCTTCCATTGGTTTGTTAACCCATATTCAGTATATATTTCTATAGGGTTTGGTAACCAACATTCAGTATATATTTCCTGTCGTTTAGTAACACATATTGATATATATATATATATTTCTATAGGGTTTGGTAACCAACATTCAGTATATATTTCCTGTCGTTTAGTAACCCATATTGATATATATATATATATATATTTCTATAGGGTTTGGTAATGAACATTCAGTATATATTTCCTGTCGTTTAGTAACCCATATTGATTATATATATATATATATTTCGTCGGTTTTATAAACCAATACTACCGCTGTGTACATATTTCCAGTGGTTTGGTAACCTGGTGTCTCCGGCATGGTGGGACGATCTGTGGTTGAACGAAGGTAAGCTACCCTGAATGCATTCCGCTTTACGCATTGGTCATTGCTTAAGTAAGAACTTGCAACTCGTTGGCTTTGGAAGTATTGTCAGGTGGGACTGTTTTATTTCAAGTTTGATGATTATGAAGTTACATAGCTCAATTCGGAGATCGTTTTACTGCGAATTGAACTAATTTTTATAGATACAATTTCAGGTATAACATCATTCTGTTTTCATCGTTTTACTGTACTTTGAACTGCTTTCTATAGATACCCTTTCAGGTATAATACTGTCCATTTTTTTTTAATTGTAGGTTTTGCAACATATATGATGTTCTTTGCCATGGACAGAATGAGTCCGGAATTACAAATAGTAAGTACCGAGGATTTATTAACTGACTGTATATGTTTCAATATGTCTCGATTATTATTTCAATATTTATGTTGATTTTGTTTAATTTATAGTCTAACTATTTACACGAAACAAAAAACTGTTAAATATATTCCCAGATTAAAGACTTACGAAATAAACTTAAGATGTTTGTGTCAACCAGTTCTGATATTAAGCATGATGCCATGTTTTTAGACGGACTTGTTTCTCACGTCCCCCATACGCGGCATACACGAGGTGATGACGGTGGACCAGAAATACAACTCCCATCCCATATACGTGCCAGTCAAGGAACCCAAAGAAATCGAAGAAATCTTCGACGTCATATCGTACGCTAAGGTATGGACACAGCGAAATTTCAAGGCATGTCACGAGCTGGCTAAGTGAGTAGGTATCCAGCGAAATTGATGAACTTTTTTACACGTCATATCGTGCGTTACATACACGAAACAAGTGAATCAGAATAATTATTTAACGGCATCTGGTACACTTTGATATGACAGCAAAGACGAAGTTGAATACTTCTTGCAATAACAAACATAATTGTGTGGCTTCATGTATTTAATATGCTGTTGTTTGTCAAGACCGTATCAAGAGTTGATTAAAAAGTAAATAATTATTATTGTCTTGTCTTTTTCAAACGGGTATTGAATAAAAGTAACTCAGCAATCCTTACTGGTAAAAAAAGACTTACGTATAAGTAAACGAAGGAGGCACATATACATGAGCCTCGTTCTGGGAAAACTGGGCTTAATGCATGTGCACACAGGCTATCCAGGGACGACAATTTCCGCTTATATCGAATTTAACGTTTAAAGGAAGTCTGTTCTAAACGAAAATCCAGTGTAGGCGGGAAGGGTCGTCCCTGATTAGCCTGTGCGGACATCACAGGCTCATCTGGGAAGGCACTTTACTCACATGAATCAATGCAGTTTGCCTGCTGCAGGGCGGTGCGGTGATCAAAATGATGGCGTTCTTCCTTGGAGAAAGCACGTTCCAGAACGGTCTCCAGGTGAGAACCACGTGGCAGAGACATTGTTTACACTCGTGTTTTGCCGGTGTTCACCTTTTTAGATACGAAACGTCTCCGGTTTCGCAGTACTATGGAGTAGTATAGTTTATATAATATTTTCATCGATTTGATTGGTCGACTAGCGACCTTTTGGAAAAAAGTGTTTATGTTTTTTTCAATTTGATTCAATTTATGCTTATCTTCTCTTGTTTCATATTTAAAACGAGAAATAGAATGCGGCATGATGAACAGGCATCAATCTTGGATTTATTATATTATGTTAAGCGGCAGATTGGCATGAAACTTGTAAAAATACCTTTTTAAAAGCATTGATGAAAAACGCCACCTATACAATTTTTTAATTATGCCCACGGTAAGCTGGCATATAGCAGTTGAACTGTCTGTCTGTTTGTCAGTCTGTGCGAAAACGTTAACATTGGCCATAACTTTGGCAATATGGAGCTGCACATTTTGAAGGTCAAAAAACAAAATCCAAGGGAAGTAACAAGCTTTAAAGATATACTTTCTATACCTGTAAAATGATAAATATACATTTAATTTCAAAGCGGCGCAGTAGGGGGCATTGTGTTTCTGACAAACACATCTCTTGTTTTATATATTTCGTATGATGATCAATCATGAACAAAAAGCTATTGTTTTAAAATATTGTTTGGGCATTTTATATTGCTTGTTTGAGGATTTATACATTCTTTATTGTGTGAGTTAGGAAATTGTCATTTTACGTAGCAAGTCCCTTAAATCACCTGTCGTGCCAGCTTTAGTATCCATTTCAGAGGTACCTGATCAAACACAGCTTCAGTACGGCCACACACAACGACCTCTGGGTGGCGCTGTCAGAGGTGGGTGACACATCGAGGGCTTGAACTCAGTCTATAGTAGTAGCGTGTACTTGAACTCAGTCTATAGTAGAAGCGTGTACTTGAAGTCAGTCTATAGAAGTAGCGTGTACTTGAACTCAGTCTATAGTAGTAGCGTGTACTTGAACTCAGTCTATAGTAGTAGCGTGTACTTGAACTCTATAGTAGTACATCTAATGTAAATTCTATCACATATACAATCATGGCCGTGATATAGAGCAGTATACAAACTTATTTCGTAATAATAATGTGTAGTTTGTTACATCATGATACACTTAGTATTATTTATAACTCGTGGAAATGACATATTGTCACTAATTTAAACAACGTTTGTCTCCATAATTTATTCCATCATTTTAAACCAGATGAACTCAATTAATTAAACTGTCCGATTGTTTTCATATATGCTGATGAATTCTAGTGTGCAGGAGACGATATCAATTACAAATTTTACTCACCTTTTTCTCCCAGTAAAAATTACAATTTTGATTTCAACCCCATCTCCAGCAAAAATTACAACTGCGACTTCACTCGGGCCAAAAAAAAAATAGGTCCGTTTCCGGTCTCCTTGGAAAAAAAAACAGGGTCGGTAGGTAGGGATTTTTTTTTTTTTTTTTTTTTTTTCGNCCGATTCTGGAGACACGGTCGGGCGACCGGAAACGGACCTATTTTTTTATTTGGCCTCACCGTAACATGATATGAGCCTCACTCTGAAAAAAAACGGGGCTTTATGCATGTGCGGAAAGTGTCGTCCCAGATTAGCCTTTTGCATTCCGCACAGGCTAGGAACGACACGTTTCGCCTGATGTGGATTCACGCTAAGAAGAGACTTCTTTTAAACGGAAAATTCAATAAATACTGTATCAAAAGCAACTTAGATTTTACGATACCTTACAGCAAGCCGATGCGGACGGGTTACCTATGACGGACGTCAAGTCTGTGATGGACACGTGGATTCTGGAGCCTCATTACCCGGTTGTCATGGTAACCATATCAGACGACATGAGCAGCGTCTGCTTTGAGCAGAGTGCCTTCGTGGAAACCACGGGTTTGGAGTCTCATGCTGACCTAGTGTACGCAGTTGATTATGAAGTAACAGCACAAAAAACAGAACTGTCATTTAATTTATTGACTTTTTCCTTCATATCAACCATTTCAAATGTATAAAAGGGTCGCATTAATTTCATTCAGATATCATACTTTTAAAAATGCGGAATATGTACAAAAGTAGCATTGTTTTGCCAATAAACGCAAACGTTTTTCAGTTTCGCTAGTTATCCGAGTTCTGTTGATGAATACCGGTGTCATCGGAACTTTCCGTGTCTGCGCGTCGGTATACCCTTGCAAGAAACGATTTATTAATACCTTGAGAAATGTAAAACAGTGCACAAATTATTTTTTTTCGAAACAAGAGATATCAACACATTTCTGAAAATATACACATTCCGCCTCTTTCGCTTTACACCAAGTTCTACCAGATATAATATAGTATTGAATGTATAGACCTGTGTATGGTTCTTTATCCTTAAACACAAATTAGAGTCAAGACAAACACTTCAAAAAAATAATGAGCCACGCCTTTGGAAAACATGTTCGTAAAGTGTCGTCCGCACAGGCCAATCAGGGACGATACTTCCTTTAAACTAAAAATACCAAAAAGGCGGAAAGTGTCGTCCCTGATAAGCCTGTGCGGACTCCACAGGCTAATGCAGAACGACACTTTTAGCAAATGCATAAGGCCTTTTATTCAGAGCGAGTTCATTATTATAAAATTATTTTTGTGTCCATTGTCCGTATTTCTGTCCGCAGGATCTGGAAGATTCCGATAACCTGCACGTCTGCGACAGAGCTGGACTTCGAGAAGGGACCTGATGACATCATGTGGCTACGGGAAAAACGGCAATGTTGTAAGTTCATTGCGTGATAGTATATTGCGCATTTGAGATACTGTATGCTACATTTAAGTAAAGATGCTCTCCAAATGTGATCATTTCTCCTTTTATTTACGTTGCGGGGTCAGAAAAACTATTCACGGACTACTTCTTCCTATAATTACTTATGCTAGTTTCATATCTCATTCGAGCAATTAGATGCAGAACTGTTCGGTCTTAATGTAATATACATGTGTTTTGATATCATACTATAACATTCAAATCGTGTGATTGATTCTAGGGTATGGTATAAAATTAAAAATGACTAAAAGAAAGTGCGCTATTTCAGTTGCTATAGATATCCTGGCGCCCGGTGACTGGTTGCTATGCAACGTCAAGCAGGAGGGTTTCTACCGGGTCAACTACAGCCCGGACAACTGGCGCCGCCTGACGGATCAGCTGCATTCGGATCACACGGTGATCCACCCGATAAACAGGGCACAGATCATCAATGATGCCTGGGAGCTCAACAAGTAATGCCAATCACAGTATTAACCCTTTCAGTGCTGGAACCGAATTTTGAAGGCCTTTGCAAACAGTTTGGATCTAGATGAGACGCCACAGAACGTGGCGTCTCATCAGGATCCAAACTGTTTGCTATTCTGATAGTGGTCTTTAAAAAAAGGGAAGAAAATGCTAATTTTAGAAATTCAGCAGACGACATTTTAGCAGACGACAAATTTCCCAGCATGCAAAGGGTTAAAATAATTTTCAGAATGATGCTCACGTTTGAAATAAGAGCTTTGACGAAAAGTTAATCATCACCTCCAGAATAAGCAAAGGGTTTGTCATTAGTGTGTTTTTGTATAATGTATATTCGGACAATTTTGTTGTTATCTCAATATAAAAAAGCTAATAAAAATAAGTTATCCGGTACTCAACATCGGCCCTGCGAAATGTTTTGGTTTTACAAAATGTACATCAAACGTTATTACAACGGCGATATGTACACCGGATTCAATGTATTTAAGTAATATATATCGTTTATACATTGTCTATGTTGCCTTATCAATTGAGCCTCGTTCTGGGAAAACTGGGCCTAATGCATGTGCGTCAAGTTTCTCTTTACGCCTAAACTTGATTTTCGTTTGAAAGAGACTTCTTTTACACGAAACATTCTATCAAAGCGGAAAGTGACGTCTCTGATTAGCCTGTGCGGATTGCACAGGCTTATCTGGGACGACACTTTACGAACATGCATTAAGCCCGGTTTCCCCCAGAATGAGGTTCATTTGAACATTGTTAACCAGGATGGGGCATGTATCCGCGACCATAGCGCTTGAGACGCTGGAATACCTGAACAAGGAGGCGGAATATCTGCCGTGGAAGACGGCTACACTCCACCTGGAATATCTAGACCAGCTGCTGCAACTCTCCAGACACTATGGACAGTTCCGGGTACCGCACTCATGACTTTATGTTATATAGGAGACTATATTAACCCTTTGAGCGCTGGAACCGGATTTTAAAGGCCTTTGCAAACAGTTTGGATCCAGATGAGACGCCACAGAACGTGGCGTCTCAGCAGGATCCAAACTGTTTGCTATTCTGAAAGTGGTCTTAGAAAATAAATCAAAGAAAATGCTAATTTTACAAATTCAGCAGATGACATTTTAGCAGACGACAAATTTCCCAGCATGCAAAGGGTTAAGATGATGCTATTAGCCTCGTTCTGTGTGAACTGGGCTTAATACATGTGAGTTAAGTGTCGTCCCAAAATAGCCTGTGAAGTTCGAACAGGCTTATCAGGGACGACACTTTCCGCATCAACTTGATTTATGTTTAGAAGAGACTTCCTTTAAACGAAAAATTCCATAAAAGCGGAAAGTGTCGTCCCTCATTAGCCTGTGCAGTGTAATATGGGACGAAACTTTACGCACATTCATAAAGCTCAGTTTGCCCAGAAAGAGGCTCGTATATTCCGACCCCACAGACAGTTTCGGGTATTACTTTTACGGCTCCATAATTAAATCAAAGCGCTGAAGGCACTGAAGTTGTTCGCTGTTGTCGTCCTTGATTAGCTTGTGCGAATTGCACAGGCTAATCAGTGTGCACAGGCAAATCTAATTTGACACGCATTAAGCCCCGTTTTCCCAGAAAGCAGCGAATATGTACAGATTTCAATGATAAACACTAGACTGGCCAATGTCGTCTTACAAGCTGGTAAATACACTCACTGTAGAAGTAGAGCAGACGCTCCTGCAGCGGTAATCGTTCCTAGCAAAGTGAGTTACGGTTCTTAGCGTAGCTAAGGCTTCTAAGCACAAACTGATTTCCAAAACATGCTCTGTAACTTTAGTCGTGAGCTAACGCTCACAACTAAAAAACAGATGATGCTCTCAACTTGAAACATCATCTGTTCATTACTTGAAACTTAGTTGACTCCACACAAACTATGGCGTTTAATATGAAAAAGAACCAAGTTGTGCAGTATTCATAACACGACCAGCAAAACAAACAAAGTTTTGGGTGTATGCGCCTCGCTATGTGAAAAGGTGGTTTAATGCATGTGTGTAAAGTGTCGTCCCTGATTAGCCTATGTGGACTGCACAGTCTTATCTTGGACGACACTTTACGCACATGCATTAAACCCCTTTTACACAGAGCGAGGCTCATATAGAGTTGTAAAAATCTTGTTGAGCATCAAATACCATTCACCCATTGTGTACTTCATGCACATTTAATCCATTTATGCCTAGTGGACTCTCCCATCCTTCTAAATTGGATCAATTTTATTCTTAAATTAGGGATGTCTAGTATATTTATTTCTATATTAAGAATATTTCTTACAGAAATTCCTTTAAGCAAACAGCGCAGACCCTGATGAGACGCCGCATCATGCGGCGTCTCATCTGGGTCTACGCTGTTTGCCGAGGCCTTTTTCTAGACTCTATGCATAAATAGGTTATACGGCACAGCGTCTGTGATACTTAGGTCGTCACAACATGAGATAATACTAAGGCAAAATTGGTGTGTTCTGATGTTTATGTCTCAAAACATTCACAAATGTGTTTAGCTTGTCTTATGTTGTTGGTTTGTGTGTGTTTTTTTTCCAGAAATTCACGAAAAGTAAATTGGAACGTGTGTACTACACGTCATCGCATCGCTCAACTCTTCAACAAAGGTATTCACACAAATGTCCTAGCATTCAGCGTTCTTAAAGGGGCCGTCCAACAGATTTTGGCATGTATTGAAGTTTGTCATTAAATGCTTTAAATGCTTTATATTGATAAATTTAAACATTTGAACAAAAAATCTCCAGTAAAAAAACAAGAATACAATTTTAAAAAAGGAAAAAAGTAACCCTCAACAGGGTTCGAACCACTGACCCCTGGATTACTGGAGTTCTGGAGTAAAAAGCTACCCGCCTAGACCACTCGACCATCCACGCTCATGTTTGTGGATGATGTATTTTTTTAGCTATATAAGCAATCATCGTAGTTTCCCAAAATATCGTTTCGCGTCGATACGATGCTTTATTCGTTGCACTTCTCGTCATATCTCTTTTAAGGGGTGTTGCTGCAGTTTTGCTGATTTTTTTCCATCTAATAACTTTTGCTCAAAATTTATATTCAAGTACTACATACAAATACTATATGAAAAATGAAATTAAAACATAGGGTCACCGGCCTTGTTTTGATTTTATTCGCCATTATATAACATGTACTTTTTCATTAAAACTGAAAAATCTCTAATTGCATAAAAATGATTAATAACCAATGAAATTGGCAACATGTAGATATTATATAAGCTAATATATATATATATCATTTACCATTTAATTTCACCACAAACTACCAAAAAATGGAGAACACAAGTTAAATTTTAAGAAATTTAATTTTTATAATTTTTATGTCACCCAAAAAAACGTCATTGTTTTACTATTTTAACCACAAAAATTGAATTTAAAAAAGTTCTATCTAATAACGTTTTGCGAAACTGCTCAAATATGTTCATCTACGTATTGTTATCATAAAACAAAAATAAAAAAGGGGGTCACCGCACTTTTAACAGAGAATTTTTTGTTTAACTATCCCTACCGTCTATGTCGAATTTCCTACAATACAGCAATTAGGCGAAACCCAAGTACCGGTACAAAGACTGCTAGAGATATGCATAAACATTATATATTGTTTTCAATCTTAATTGGGATCACAACGGCTTACTAAAAAACACAACACTAATTCAATATTTAATCACAAACATAAGACCATACAGTATCAAACTCGACCTTAATCATCAATAACAGGGACTTGTTGACAGATTTCGGCATGTTTTGAAGTTTGTGATTAAATGCTTTAAATTGATTAATGTAAACAACAGGACTAAAGAGCTCCAGGAAAAAAAACAAGACTGAAATAAAAGAAATAAAAAAAGAATTAAAAAAAGTTTACCGCACCTGGGATTGAACCACTGAGTACCTATGATGAACCTACTCGGTCATTAATTTGTGATGATTCTGATAACACAACTATTGGGTTGTGATAATAGCATCGGTGTTGCTATAAATATGTCCTCGGTTAAATAAACTGCCGCAACACCCCTTAAATGTAATTCAATCATGTCGATGAGAATCCTAACAAATAATAAAGAACCTAAATGCATATACAGTCAACAAAGATACAACGAACCATTGACTAAATAAGAGTACGGGATGATTTAGTCACGTCAGCGAAAAAAATGTTAGGTTGTATCACAATGTTTCGGTACAAAAAATGTTTAAAGGCAATTAAAAAATATATTAGATTTTATTTTATTTTTGTCATTTCGTACCATATCAATTTTAACGTTCAACTCGTCCATGAAAATCGTTAGAAAACTCATTTCGGAAATTAATCAGCAATGTCACCCACATGTTTAACGGCTAAACTTTGGTTGTGACTTCTATTCAATAGAAAATTAATAACGGCAGTAGTTCAAAGAATTATCGACAAACGTCAGTTGTTGAATAAACGCTATTTATTTTTGCGTCTTGTGGATGTGTACCGTGGTATGATCTAATTTCTAGGCTGCTACATCGGACAGTCACCAGTTGGGCATGCGAGTTCGAGCTGCCGTCGTGTATTCAAGACATGCTCGAGATTTACAGGGCGTATGTCAAGGACGAGCATATTCGGTAGGAACGCTGGTATACGAGGTTTTAAATGGAACTGTCTAAGAAATTTTACAATATTTGATATTGTATTGCTTAATAAATGGTGTTTTGCATGCTTATTTCGGATGGTTAGATACTTGTGAACACTTAACCCCAAAGTTTGAATGGACGAGCATGACTTGCAATTTGGAAGATGAAACATCAACAAAAGATGTTTGTGGTGATTACGACTATAAAGTGGATTCCTAAAATATTTGGCGTTTTGTTAATTCGAAAGCACGACAGCATGTGCAAGATGTCGCGTCTCGAAACGTTCGTTAAAAAGCAAAGATATACCATAACCAACTAGTGACTGGTATAAAAACATACGTTGAGTATGTAAAACTGTGAACACCCTTAATAACAACGTATTTAAATCAAGTCAAGAAATCAGGAAATTAATTGGTATATAATACAGTTGAGCATAGCCAATTTACATGCAGAAGAACGTACTGACAGAGTAAGAAATGCATTAAAAATGAAAGAGGTTAAAAATGATACTATTATGAACGATAGGTATGAATTCGTATTACATGCGCATAGCAAAAACATGTATATAATCTTGCAAGAACAAGTTATATGACACATTATATTATATAACAAATAGTATACAAACATGTATATCGTTTATTTTATATTTCGATTCCCAAATTACAGGATAGAAGTAGACATATTGAGCACGGTGTTTTGTGTGGCGGCACGCGAAGGTCAATACGTGCCGTTAAGCAATCGGAAGGCGGCGCCGTCACTCAACGAGGCGGACGCTGAGATGCTCGCTTCCGGTTGCGTGCGCACCCCGTGGGAAATAATGGAGTAGGTACAGCTTTTCACGAGCATATGATGTTTTAACAGTATTGTGCAATATAAAGTAATACGTATATGGTTGAAGATCGTGCATGTCTACTAAAAATTCACATGAACACACACTCCTCTTTGATCGTTAAGTTTAAATAGTAAAATATTGATCAAATATTGCTTTTAAATATATTTATTGAACTACAATTGCTATATATAACATATTTGTTAAGCGTTTCGAGAATAAAAGGGGTAATGTGCTCCCTTGCTTTTCTTGTCAGTCGTATGAAAACGTTTTAAGAATTGCATAACATTCAAACATGTTAACACATAACAGAACATTTTAAACGTTACTTTTAAGGAGCCTGGATTTACAGTTACGTGGATCTACCTACGACACACGTGTCCTTGACCTCTTGACCTCAACCCCGACTGGCCGACTCGTCGCCGCTCTTTATTTACTGGACAGATTGCCGGACATCGCTAAAATGTCGGTGGATATTTTTGGCTATGCATGTTCATACAAAATCTCGATTTTGTCCGAATTTATTGAACCATCGTCAAATACTCAAGTTTGATATGCCGTCACAATCTATGTCAAATCATAAATTGGTACTTACCTACGTCACGAATCTACAGCTAATTGTCGGTGATGATTCTGACAATTAAATTAAATTCTTCATCTTATTTTTTATTTAAGATGTTTAAAATACTATGTTAAACTAAAGTGTTTAACATAAGAGTATCTTCTTAAGTCTGGTACACTATTCTACTATGTTCTAGACTCGATGCTAGTCTGGTACACTGTTCTACTATGTTTTAGCCTCGCTGCTAGTCTGGTACACTATTCTAATATGTTTAAGACTCGCTGCTAGTCTGGTACACTGTTCTACTATGTTCTAGACTCGCTGTTATTATGGTACACTGTTCTACTATGTTCAAGACTCACTGCTAGTCAATTACACTGTTCAACTATGTTCTAGGCTCGCTGCTAGTCTGGTACACTGTTCTACTATGTTCTAGACTCGCTGCTAGTCTGGTACACTGTTCTACTACGTTCCAGACTCGCTGCTAGTTTGGTACACTGTTCTACTATGTTCTAGACTCGCTGCTAGTATGGTTCACTGTTCTACTATGTTCTAGACTCGCTGCTAGTATGGTACACTGTTCTACTATGTTCAAGACTCATTGCTAGTCTGGTACACTGTTCTACTACGTTCAAGACTCGCTGCTAGTCTGGTACACTGTTCTACTACGTTCCAGACTCGCTGCTAGTCTAGTACACTGTTCTACTACGTTCCAGACTCGCTGCTAGTCTAGTACACTGTTCTACTACGTTCCAGACTCACTGCTAGTCTGGTACACTGTTCTACTACGTTCCAGACTCGCTGCTAGTCTAGTACACTGTTCTACTTTGTTCTAGACTCGCTGCTAGTCTGGTACACTGTTCTTCTATGTTCTAGACTCGCTGCCAGTATGGTTCACTGTTCTACTATGTTCTAGACTCGCTGCTAGTCTGGTACACTGTTCTACTATGTTCAAGACTCACTGCTAGTCTATTACACTGTTCAACTATGTTCTAGGCTCGCTGCTAGTCTGGTACACTGTTCTACTATGTTCTAGGCTCGCTGCTAGTCTGGTACACTGTTCTACTATGTTCAAGACTCACTGCTAGTCTATGACACTGTTCTACTATGTTCTAGGCCCGCTGCTAATCTGGTACACTGTTCTACTATGTTCTAGACTCGTTGCTAGTCTGGTACACTGTTCTACTATGTTCTAGACTCGTTGCTAGTCTGGTACACTGTTCTTCTATGCTCTAGACTCGCTGCTTGTCTGGTACAATGTTCTTCTATGTTAAAGACTCACTGCTAGTCTAGTACACTGTTCAACTATGTTTTAGACTTGCTGCTAGTTTATTACACTGTTCTACTATGTTCTAGTCTAGATGCTATTCTGAAACACTGTTCTACTATGTTCTAGACTCGCTGCTAGTCCGGTACACTGTTCTACTATGTTCAAGGCTCGCTGCTAGTCTGTAACACTGTTTTACTATGTTCAAGACTCACTGCTAGTCTATTACACTGTTCAACTATGTTTTAGACTTGCTGCTAGTCTATTACACTGTTCTACTATGTTCTAGACTCGATGCTAGTCTGGTACACTGTTCTACAATGTTCGAGACTCACTGCTAGTCTGGCACACTGTTCTACTATGCTCAAGGCTCGCTGCTAGTCTGTAACACTGTTCTACTATGTTCTAGGCTTGCTGCTATTATGGTACACTCTTCTTCTATGTTTTAGAGTCGCTGCTAGTCTGATACACTGGTCTACTATGTTTTAGACTCGCTGTTAGTCTAGTTCACTGTTCTAATATGTTCTTGACTCGCTGTTAGTCTAGTACACTGTTCTAATATGTTCTAGACTCGCTGCTAGTCTGATACACTGGTCTACTATGTTTAAGACTCGCTGTTAGTCTAGTGCACTGTTCTCATATGTTCTAGACTCGCTGTTAGTCTAGTACACTGTTCGAATATGTTCTAGACTCGCTGTTATTATAGTACACTGTTGTAATATGTTCTTGACTCGCTGTTAGTCTAGTACACTGTTCTACTATGTTCTAGCCTCGCTGTTAGTCTAGTTCACTGTTCTAATATGTTCTTGACTCGCTGTTAGTCTAGTACACTTTTCTCATATGTTCTAGTCTCGCTGTTAGTCTAGTACACTGTTCTAATATGCTCTAGACTCGCTGTTATTCTAGTTCACTGTTTTAATATGTTCTAGACTCGCTGTTAGTCTTGTACACTGTTTTAATATGTTCTAGACTCGCTGTTAGTCTTGTACACTGTTCCAATATGTTCTAGACTCGCTGTTAGTCTAGTACACTGTTCTACTATGTTCTAGACTCGCTGTTAGTCTGGTACACTGTTCTAATATGTTCTAGACTCGCTGTTAGTCTAGTTCACTGTTCTAATATGTTCTAGATTCGCTGTTAGTCTAGTACACTGTTCTTATATGTTCTAGACTCTCTGTTAGTCTAGTACACTGTTCGCATATGTTCTAGTCTCGCTGTTAGTCTAGTACACTGTTCTACTATGCTCTAGACTCGCTGTTAGTCAAGTACACTGTTCTACTATGTTCTAGATTCTCTGTTAGTCTAGCACACTGTTCTAATATGTTCTAGACTCGCTGATGGTCTAGTACACTGTTCTTTTATGTTCTAGACTCTCTGTTAGTATAGTACACTGTTCTGATATGTTCTAGACTCGCTGTTAGTCTAGTACACTGTTCTACTATGTTCTAGAGTCGCCGTTAGTCTATTAAATTGTTCTACTATGTTCTAGACTCGCTGTTAGTCTAGTACACTGTTCTACTATGTGCTTGACTCTCTGGTAGTCCAATACACTGTTCTACTATGTTCTAGACTCGCTGTTAGTCTAATACACTGTTCTACTATGTTCTAGGCTCGCTGTTAGTCTAGTACACTGTTCTACTATGTTCTAGGCTCGCTGTTAGTCTAGTACACTGTTCTACTATGTTTCAGGTCTGCTAATGAACCTTTTACAGCTAAATCGTTTTTTCGAGATTTGGTTAAAAAGTTCAGCACGCGATGGGAGTTACAACAGGCAAGTAGCAGAGGACCTTAATGATTTCTGGATAGTTTTTTCTTGTCTTTTGCGTTACATTCTTCCAAAAACCATCGACTGATATATATAATAAATGAAAACGGGAACATATTATATATAT
>VMBQ01003434.1:75537-94528 GCA_007657795.1 Dreissena rostriformis
CTACTACTACTACTACTACTACTACTACTACTACTACTACTACTACTACTACTACTACTACTACTACTACTACTACTACTACTACTACTACTACTACTACTACTACTTCTACTACTACTACTACTACTACTATTACTACTACTACTACTACTACTACTACTACTACTACTACTACTACTACTACTTCTACTACTACTACTTCTGTTAATACTAATACTACAACTATTTGTACTTGTATTACTACTACTACTACTACTAATACTACTACAATTACTCCTACTACTACTTCTCTGACTACTACTACTACTTTTTCTACTACTTCTACTACTACTACTACTACTTCAACTACTTATAATACTTCAACCTCAACTAATACTTCTACTACTACATCACTACAACTTTTTCTTCTTTTCTACTACTACAACTACTAAAGCTGATGCTGCTTGCGCTGCTATAACTTCATTTATTTCTTCCACTTTTACTACTTTTACTATTTAATCTACTTATACTACTGATTCTAGTACTTCTTCTAATACTACAAATAAAACTACCATCTGCTACTTCTAATGCTTCTTCTAGTACGTATTCTTCTAGGCATACTACTTCTTCCATTACTGCTGCTGCTGCTATAACTACTGACAATGTTGCTGGTAATACTACTATTTTCACTACCCCTACTACTTATATTAGTAATTCTGCAATCAGAACTAACTGACGAAACTTGTTTTTTTAATAATGACCATTTTATTTTCAGGCTACCCGGTCGCTAGTTTAACAGCCACTGATCCGGAAGGAGCAAACCTATTGTATAGGATCGGTAAATATTAATCGTATTTTATCATTTAATATTGATACAATTAGAATTTCCTAACAAATCCAATCGAAACAAACGAAAATATTATTAAAAACGTTTTGGTTTTATTTTAAATACAAAGTGAAATACAAAATTAATATGCCCAGTCTATTGAACTATGTGTTCGTTGATCAAAATATGGGACAGGTGGTGTTGCCTCCTGATTCTTTAGTCACCCCCCCCCCACACACACACACACATCATCACCACCACCATAATGGATCAATACAAAATACACGTTTCATCTATGTTCAGTACATAGTTGAAACATAAAGATGTAACTTAAATTTCATGACCCTCTAGAAAATAAATATGTTTAGAGTTCAAGGTCTCACTCCGGATCTCTTACTTATTGCTTGCCAAATAATTGAAGGACATCATTAGCGTTCAACATACACGCATTCTTTTATTTTCAGCATCAGGTGACAATAACAATTACTTCGGTATTTCATCAAACGGAGAACTGTATACACGACAAAACTTACCATACACATCAACAGGCTACGCTTTGACCATTATGGCAAATGACCAACAACTTGAAGGTCAAATAATTGTATATATTGCCGTTATAAATCACGGAGGTATGACACAATACTCGCCAATAATGATTGTTGCTGCGATTGTGCTACAGTCAACACATGTAAAGCTCTTATTATGAAGTTAGAAGATGACTGTGCTTTTCAATATACATGTATTCTTGTGTTACTCGTGTCAATTCTTTTTGTTTCGATTATGTGTTTAATACTGTTATTAATTAAAATCCAGGGTTGTTTTGGTAAATTTGTAATAAGCACAGCCAATGTATGTATGCGTCATTGCACACCACCTACATTTCACATGAAAAACAATGTGAGCAGTATTTTCTGTCATACTGTAAATTCATCGTCATTATATTTCTTTGTGTATTTAATTTTACTCCGTGATTAAAATGGTTTTCATTCTGAGTTTTCATAATTCTCAACCATGGCCCAATAAAATGTAACCTAATGTCGCCGTGGCGTTGTGGATATGGTGTCCGTCTAGAGATCGGGAGATCAAGGGTTTGAACCCCACTGTGGAAGCGTTCTTTTGATCTCCCCAATAGACACCACGTACTGGTTCTAGTCCCAGGAAACGGACTCGAGAGCGTTTCAAATAAGGCTTTCGATGCAATCGAGCTCAAATAAACTAAATTGCACCATGTTTGAACATACGTACTCGTAAATGATATTTTACAGAAAACAATAAGAAAAGAGGTAGACTATTCGGAGAAAAAAGTACATTTTAGAACGATAGGCGTCTAAAGAACGCTCTCACAGTGGGTATCAAACCCGTGACCCCCGGTCGCTAGGCGGACGCCATAACCACTACGCCACGGTGACCTTCAATTTAGATGACATGTTTGGCATATGGGCAAGAACTAGAGTGTGTTGTCACAAAACATGGTAGTAGTAGTAGTAGTAGTAGTAGTAGTAGTAGTAGTNAGACGAAGTGATAACATGGCTGTATCGACCGAGGGAATAATTGCAGAACTGTCTTTGGTTGTTGGTTTTGCTTCAAACAGACACGTGAAACAGACGTGACAACGTTTCTCCAACTAACACACTAATTTCCATTCATTCAACAAACGCACTATTAATCACCAATACACAACGGTTTTCTTCATAAGACGGATGCAGTCTTTTCATTAAAAGATTAAATTCAAGGTTTAGTACAAAAATTAAATGTGGTCCTTCTTTTCATCTAGGTTTTGCCGTTTTGAATTTCTCTTAACAGAAACCTGAAACCTTTAACGAGTAAATATCACTTAGTTAAATGAACCAAGAGCAATAATTTGTCTATCTTTAAAACTTAATACAGTTTCTGCTGTTTGTTTTCGGAGAATTAAAAAGTCTGTATTGAACACGTGCTTTTATTGTAAATGAAGTGTAAAACGGTTGATTGTTAAACAGGTGATGCCTCAGTGCAATGAGTAGATAAATTGAGCCCCATTCTGGGAAAACTGGACGTAATGCATGTGCGTAAAGTTTCGTCCCAGATTAGCATGAGCAGTCCGCATAAGCTAATCAGGGACGACACCTTCCGCTTTCATAGACTTTTTCCTTTAAAGGAAGTCTCTTTTAAACAAAAATCCAGGGTAGGCGGAAAGTGTCGTCCTTTACTGCACAGGCTTATCTTGGACGACACTTTATGAACATGCATTAAGCCCGGTTTTTCCGGAACGAGACTAAATTGCTGCTAATATGTACGTTCATGGTATGGATTAATAAGTCTATGGACTGGTCATTCACGGCAGCATGGGATACGGGTGATAGAATACGAGTCAAAGGATATCACACATATTTTTGCATGCATTTCAAAATGTACATATATAGCAAATAACAGGATTTCTCCGAAAGGTCGATTAAATATATATTTACTACATGTATGTATATGTTATGTCATTCTTTGTATATAAATAATGTATTTTCATATGAAACCGTGTATTCGGTCTAAAGACGCATTTATTATTAGAACAAGCAACACGTAAATAAAATCAATTGGTAAAGTGTCTATTAAACCTAAGCCATTTTTCTATTGCATCCTACCTCAAGGACAGCCGATGAATTGTGTCGCGTTCTGAGAAAACTGGACAAAATGCATGTGCGTAAATTGTCATCCCAGATCAGGAACGACAATTTCCGCTTTTATGGAATTTTTCGTTTAAATGATGTCTCTTCTTAGCGAAAATCCAGTTTAGGCGGAAACTGTCGTCCCGGATTAGCCTGCGCGGACTTCACAGGCTAATCTGGGACGACACTTTACGCACATGCATTATGCCCAGTTTTCTCAGAACACGACACAATTAAGAAATAAGCACACTTTCGTTGCTCTAGAATATGTGATGTTCGATGTTTACCCGTAATGGTATTTAAAGTTTAACAAAATGTCCTTCTAATAAATTAGTTGTTTCACAGACACGGATGCCCCCGCATCTTGTGTTTGGACAAAGACAACGGGAATGTTACACGTCATTTTACAGGAGTGTTTTTCATTAGCATATTTACTCCATAACACATTTAGTATGTCCATATTTGACATTTAGCCTGTTAGTGTGAAAACAACCTTTCAACAAAGGGACATGCTATATGGGGGAACACGCCGTATCTACATGGTGATCATATGTGAAAAGCAATTTAAAATAAACTTTAAAACCAAGAGGGTCAAAGAGGCTTACCTGAGACCCCAAGACACTAAACTGCTGCAAGCAGGATCGTAGTGTTCGTAAAGTTTCATAGAAGAAATAATAAGGAAAACTGACACCGGCTGCGATTTTTCAACAGACCTTATCTTTTTCGAACTCGAAATGCCCTCCACTTGGCAGCCAAGTTTTTCAACGGATCAGAGCCCATTCTTTGTATCATTCAGACTTTGTCGATATAATATTGGTACAAATGATCTGATCAAGTTTATTGAAATTTTAAAATAATGTGGCTTTCATAGTGTTCACCTAAATGTGGACGACGGACGACACACATAAGGCGATCACAAAAGCTCATAAGGAGCACGTTGTCCTGGGGTGAGCGACACATGCCAATATTGTCCCATACAAGCTGTATTATGACCATATTTTGGCCGCTAGCTTGTAAGTTTCACTTTTACCAAGGAGCTAGGCACACATGTGTTGCGCGCGACACGCTGTCACACCAAAATGATTATTTTAAAATTGCCCGATAAATGATAACGTTACAGTTTGTCAAACAACATTATGGCCAGATGTTCAATTGGAAATCTTATGTTTCACCTTGACCTTTGAGTAAGGGTCACATGTGTAAAGACTGAGACGCCGTCTCAACGTCTCATTTAAAGCATTGTTTTTAAATTGCCTGAAAAAAAGTTATGCAAACTTGTTTTTGAGCACTTATGTGAAACTTTGACCTAGGGGCACAGATGCCACAAGAGACACTCCGTGTCCTCGATGTGATCATTTGTGGGCAATGTATTTACAATCGCCTGATAAATGATGCAGTTTTTGAACGTACAGACCTACAGACGGACACACGCTTGCTTAATGCTTCACGCTTTGCATAAGAACTGAATCATTTACCACAACGATGAGTTATGACATCATCTGTTGCACAATACATAGTCCCATTATGACAGCATCTGTTGCACAATACATAGTCCCATTATGACAGCATCTGTTGCACAATACATAGTCCCATTATGACAGCATCTGTTGCACAATACATAGTCCCATTATGACAGCATCTGTTGCACAATACATAGTCCCATTCATGAATAAGAGACAATACATAGTCCCACACAACGATGGGTTATGACAACATCTGTTGCACAATACATGGTCCCATTGACAGCATCTGTTGCACAATACATAGTCCCATTCATGAATAAGAGACAACACATAGTCCCACACAACGATGGGTTATGACAACATCTGTTGCACAATACATAGTCCCACACAACGATGGGTTATGACAACATCTGTTACACAATACATAGTCCCACACAACGATGGGTTATGACAGCATCTGTTGCAAAATACATAGTCCCATTCATGAATAAGAGATGAGTCATGACAGCATCTGTTGCACGATACACAGTCCCATTCATGAATAAGAGATGCGTTATTACAACATCTGTTGCACAATACATAGTCCCATTGACAGCATCTGTTGCACAAAACATAGTCCCATTGACAGCATTTGTTGCACAATACATAGTCCCATTCATGAATAAGAGATGCGTTATGACAGCATCTGTTGCACAATACATAGTCCCATTCATGAATAAGAGACAGCATCTGTTGCACAATACATAGTCCTATTCATGAATAAGAGACAGCATCTGTTGCACAATACAAAGTCCAATTGACAGCATCTGTTGCACAATACATAGTCCCATTCATGAATAAGAGCCAATACAAAGTCTCATTCATGAATAAGAGACAATACATACTCCCATTCATGAATAAGAGACAATACATAGTACCATTCGTGAATAAGAGATGCGTTATTTATAGGAAAACAGTGTTGGGCAAATATGTTTCCCGGGAAAGCAACGTTTTGGAAAAACCCACTAATCTGCTGGTACAAATAAAGCTGACCCATTTATAATCCTTTCAAAGTCACACTCTGTATCAACCCTTATTTTTTTAAAGAAAGCTATGATTGGTTGATATAATGGACCAGCGTTGTTTGTACCGAGGGATTAGTGTTTTTTTTTTACACTCTTGCGAATTCCGGGATCAGTCTATTGATATGAGCCTCGCTTTTGGAAAACGAGGCTAAATGCATGTGCGTAAAGTGTCGTCCAAGATTAGCCTGTGAAGTCCTAGACTGAATTTCCGTTTGAAGAGACTTTGAAGAGACTTCCTTAAACGAAAAATACAATAAACGCGGAAATTGTCGTCCCTGATTAGCCTGTCCGAACTGCACAAGTAAATCTGGGAAATCTATGTTCCCATAGCGAGGTTCATATAGTATAGTAGTCAGCGAAACCATACGGTTATAGTATAGTGAAATCCTGTTCTTCCCATTCCACGAGTAAANGACATGTGCAAAGCAATATACCCCCTCTTCTTCGAAGGGGGGCATAAAAATCTATAAAAAACTATAATTTATATAATTTTGTTATCATAATTTGAATTATAGGCCTGATTATGTTAATATTTTGTTCATAAAAAAAAATCCCAATTTGGTCCATTTTGACGATTAAAAATTCCCTAATTTGCCATTTTATCGATTAAAAAAATCCCAATTAGACCAGACTCCTTTTCCCAAAGTGGCTGGGAAAAGCCCTGATAGAAAGCAATAAACAGAGTGTATCTACAACAAAACAAATAACATTACAAAACAATAAACAGAGTTAATCAACAACAAAACAAATAACATACTTGAAAACATAATAAACATTCAACAAGCGGGAATTCTAAAATTGCTAAATTACAGCCCCAGAAATTTTGGATGGAATATCTAGTCTTAACACTTGAAAATCAAGGGCACTGTTAAGATAATTTTTTGAGTTGTACAAGGGAAACTGGCCCCGAAGCCAATTTGGGAGATGTAATGTAACCAAAGTATGCATGATGGGGAATGAATGTACTTGTATAGTAATTGAATTTGGTCTGGGGCTGAAAAAAGGTCTTGGACCAGTGATCGACAATTTAGAATCCCTTATTAGAAGTATACAAAAGAAGATTTGATGTACCTGGTCTTCTTCCTCTGGCATGGCCATTTGTTTCTTAAAGGCAAAACATTGAGCTTTTATTTTCTATACTGTGAAACCATTATTATTTGCAGGACACTTTTTACTTTTTATTTTGTGGTTGAACAGATCAGGGTTTTTTTACCTTATATAACAGACGCCTAATATCGGCGTCTTCCCCCACCAAACTAGGCTGGNAAAAAAAAAAAAAAAAAATAAAGAAAGATGACTTTTGTGTATCATCATATTATATCTCAATTCTATTTCAATTTAATCTTGTCAAACGTACTAAATTATGAAAAAAGAGAGGGCCCTGAGCCACAGTCAGTCCCTGTCAAGAAGATCTCAGTCTGTACTCACAGTCAGCCATATGATAGTCAATCCCAGTTAAGATTGTCTATGAAGAAAATAACACCCTTTTTTTCTTTTTTTAACCCATTTAGCGGTAAAAGTAAGAATCTTAACATTTCCCCCCATTAAGGAAAACAAGCGCACAATTTTTCCCCCAAAGTGGAAAATCGCGCGTAAAATTTCCCCCACATAAGGGCTAAAGGCCCCATCCCCCACAACCCAAAAAAAACCTGCAGATACACGAATAATAATGTCCAATTTGTTAGTGTGAACCCGCAACTGCCGGAACACCAGCACAGCACTGTGCCAACTGAGGCTCAATTCATTATTGGTCATTGTTGGCTAGGGTACTACTTAAAATTACCCTGGTTACTCTTAAGTATACTACAATTTATTATTTTGTCCCCCTGGTACGGAAAATATGCTCAACTCACCTGGCCAATATTAGACTGTACCTGAGTTTTATTCCCGCCCAAAATCTGATGTCTTAAAACCTGCTACCGAATACAAAACAAAATTCTCTTTGAACAAAACCTGCCTTAACATTTTTTTTTAAATATGAGTTTCTATAATATGTAAAGAGAAAATTAGAACAGTGGGAGAGAGATTAGCAAATGCAGTTCAACCCCGCCATATGTGCGACCATCCACTTCACCAGAAAACGTAATCCTATCATGAGGACCTACGAGCTCCACGGCCATCCACTCGCAAATGTCACAAGTGGGAAATACTTAGGGGTAACATTAATGCACAAAAAACTGCTTTGGAACAGCCATGTTGATGATGTCTCCAAGAAAGCCAACAACTCGCTTGCCTTCTTGAGGAGAAATATCAGCAACTGTCCGACCGATGTGAAGGCCCAATGTTACAAAGCTCTTGTGCGTCCGATCCTGGAGTACGCATCGACAGCCTGGGACCCATATATTGCGGCAAACATAACCCAGCTAGAAGCAGTACAGCGAAGAGCTGCGAGATTTGTCAAGGGAGATTACAGGACTACAAGCAGCGCAAGCCAAATGATCGCCTCCCTAGGATGGCAATCACTACAAACACGTTGTGCTGACTCTCGACTGGTACTGATGTACAGGATAACAAACTGCCTGATCGAGATACCAGCCAATCTGTACCTCCATCCAGCCACTGTATCCCTAAAGAGGGAGAAATGTTTGCTTCTTGGTAGTGGTACCATTCTGTCGAACAGACATGTATAGACAGCAGCAATCAGACTCTCGAACCAGCAGTTGGTAGCAGTCACCACAGCCCAGTCCTTGGACAGCTTTAAGGCAGGCCTGGTCACTCTGCATTGGACCACAAACACAGTTTTTATCAGATTTTATCTTGCACTTGTTTATGTTAACTCACAACAACCTTGTACAGTCACAGTGCGTCGATGCTCCAGAGGAGCCCTGCACTTTAAAGGAAGAAGAGAGGCCATTTTACAGAATATTGACATACATATGAGCATAATTATCCTCAATATATATCCAGCTCTATAAGTTGAATCACAGTAAATATAATCTTGAAAACACTTAATTCTCAATTTTGAAGCATTTGTTAGCAAAACAACAACAACACTTATTTCCCAATTTTGGTCAAAACGCAGGGGTGGCGAAATCTCAAAAAACTATACTTGTCTACGGACAACCATTTAGGAAATTTAACTTGTCCGTTGATGAACTACACTTGTCCGTTAATGTTTATATAAATTATAAACACATTTATTGATTAATGTAAAATAATGTGGAATAAATCAAAATGAGTATTATTTGCTTGTTTTAGTTATAGTTGTATTTCCATGGTACATTCATTATAGCAGTATATTATAAACAATATAAAGACTTTCTCAAACTTTTAATCTTGCAAAGCTAGTGTTATTAAAACATGTTTTACATATAAGTACATCATAAGATGTACCCGGTACTCCTCCACGATAAAATCGTGGCCTGATACATTAGAGACTGATGATGATAACCAGGTGTAATCCTCGTGGAAATTGTGCATTTCATGTTTAATATTGTAAAATATTTGTTTCGACATGTAAAGCATTTTAACAAATTATCCCCAAATTTATAACAAACAATTGTTATTTTTTTCTTTTAATTCTTAAATGAGCATATTAATTAAGTTTGTAATTCGAAACACACTACCGAATTTTAATGTTAATGTTGCCGACGTTATAACAAACTCTAGCTTCAAATAATTGTGTTGCTACAAAGTGAGCGAAAAAAATGTTTCACGTCATGTATAACGTCACGTCATTCGCATGAAAAGCGGGGTGTATTGATTTCATTTTTACCACATTATATCGCGAATAATTTGGAATTGGAATTTCCTCTAAAATAATTAACAATCAAACACGCTGTATCTTGATTGCTATGGTCTTTTAGATAAGTTAGTATAAAAACAGTAATTGTACTTTATACTAATTTAACAGAAAATCCGAACAAAACTGAATTTAGTGTTGGGTGTTGTGACAGCACGCTGAGCAGGTCTCTAACAGTTGGGCCGAATGTTGAAAATGTGGCATCCTTATAGAATAAGGGAGATCACTGTGCAGGAGAGTGCCCGTTTTTTAGCCTGATTGTTCCGCAAATAGCACTGACCCCGTGTAAACATCCGGTTTTGTAAAACTTAATTATGGCTTTAATACAATGTATTTTTTGTATTCCTGGATCCGACTGGTTGTCCATGGACAACTTAATTGAAAAAAATCAGTTGCCCAGACAAGCGAANATGGCGTGACGCTGTACATTGCCGCATAGTTTTCGCATGCTTTTTGTTTGGGCAAAGGAAATACATGTGGACTTTTTTATTTAAAGCTAGAAAGTGTGTTTTGGATTACAAAATTTGTACTCTCATTTGGGAATTCAATAAAACATTAATATTATATTTATAATGGATTCAATATTAAATTTCAATATTAACTTTGTTAAAATGCTTTACGCGTCGAAACAATTTTTTGATAATGCTCGAAAAGCACAATTTCCAGGAGGATAACACCCGGTTGCTATCATCAGTCTCGTAAGTAACTGGCAATGATTTTATTGTAGGGCCCGATTAGTATGGTAGGTATAACAAAGCCATAAAACTGCAATAAGCCACTGACATTATCGATTGATAGTGACACGGGGTGTCTAAATGTCGCATGCTCCCGGTCTCTTATAGAATAAGGGAGATTACTGCGCAGGAGAGTGCCCGTATTTTAGGTTGATTGCTCCGCAAATAGCACTGACAATGTAATCGCGTGTCAACATCCGGTTTTTAAAAACTTAATTACGGCTTTAATACAACGTATTTTTTTGTATTCCTCGACCCGACTGGTTGTCCATGGACAACTTAATTGAAAAAAATCAGTTGCCCAGACAAGCAAATGTACGANTTTTTTTTTTAATAACAGAATGATAAGGTCGCATTGGCCACCGTGCACTGGTGTATTTGTATTAAAAATAATAATAATAATAAATCTTCGGCAACAACCTGAGAAGTTGGGGTTAATTTGACCTTCCTTGGTTCGAAATTGAAATATTATCCCCTGAAAGGTCACAGGGGCAGGTCAGCACATAAGGTAGACTCAGCGATGACCTGTAAATAAACTCTGACATTCACACGTTTTCTGACAAACACTTCTCTTGTTTTCAATGTTTTGAAGACTTCGTACCGCTTCAACAACGTGCCAGTAGTTTCGTAACATCTTTGGAGACATAAACTACATAAAATCACATTGAATGAATGAATCGTGTGAATGTTTTCCTGTCAATAAATATTGTGTTTTATTCCAAGTTTTTGTTCTAAATTTCAGCACCATGGATAAGAAGATTACAAGCTTAGCAGAAGAAAATAAACTACAAGAACTTATAGAATGTTTGGAAACAATTCCAAACCAAGAGGTATTTTGTTAATAAACTACAAGAACTTATAGATTAGAATGTTTGGAAACAATTCCAAACCAAGAGGTTTTTTGTTCAAGATCAATTAATTTAGTCTGTAAATTACAGTGTAATTATGTTTTAGGGAATGAAAAAGCAACCGGTTTTTAAAGCAAAAATTAACTTTCTATGTTTTAAGCTTGATTTTAACATAATTAATTCTGTTCAAGATCAGAAATTACAAATAAATAAAATGGATACAAGAGATATATGGTATTCTTTGTGTTTTTTCCCTTTTAAATCCTGCCCTTGATTTTCTGTTAGTTATTATAATTAATGCAAACACTGATGTTTTTTTACTGGAATCAGACTTTGATAGTTTTATCAAAGATTTTGCTGTACCTGATGATATACGAAATTGTGCATGTCTAAAATGCTAACTACTATTAATTATTGTTACGTTGTAGTTTTTCATGTTTTCTTTACAGTTGGGTCAGATGATCGAACAAAAAGTAATCAAGGGCAGAAACGATACCTTTACACTTGTCAGAGCCATTCTTCTCGGTAGGTGTACAACATAACCCGAGCATGTCTTTCTTCTGTTGACTGGGCCTAAAAGCTCAGTTGGTAGAGGGGCTGGACTACAAATCCAAGGACTGATGTGTCAATTCTAGGCCCAGCCTACATGTACATCTGTACATCCTGTTTTAGTATTCCTGTGACCGCCCTGTGGATTCAGTTTTCGGAGCGGTGTAGGTTTTAACGTGGCACAAGTTCTGGCCCTTCAATTTACCTCCATTCCCATCTGATCTTGGTACCGGCAAAGGCGGAGTTTTCACACTTCTAATTATTATGCATCCCCTCCTTATATTGCTTTGCACTTGTTGGTCAGGGTGATGATCAGTCCATGTAGACCCTTTGTGTCGCGTTCTGAGAAAACTGGGCATAATGCATGTGCGTTAAGTGTCGTCCCAGATTAGCCTGTGCAGTCTGCACAGGCTAATCTNAATGCTGCTGTTACTGCCGCTGTTGCTTCACTGCTGCTGCTGCTATTACTGCTGCTGATACTGTTACTGCCGCTGCTGCTGTAACTCTTGCTGTTACTGATGCTGCTTCTGCTGCTGTTATTGTTGCTATTGCTGCTACTGCTATTACTGCTGCTGCTGTTACTTCCGCTGCTGCTGCTGATACTGTTACTGCTGCTGCTGTGACTGCTGCTGCTGTTACTGTTGCTGCTGCTGCTGTTGCTGTGACTGTTGTTGCTGTTACTGTTGCTGTTGCTGCTGCTGTTTCTGTTGTTGTTACTTATGCTGCTGCTGCTACTGTTACTTCTGCTGCTCTTACTGCTGCTGCTGTTATAACTGTTGCTGCTGTTACTGTTGTTGATGCTGCTGTTGCTGCTGCTGTTACTGTTGCTGTTGATGTTGCTGCTGCTGCTGTTGCTTTTATTGTTATTGTTAATGCTGCTGCTTTTACTGTTGCTGCTGGTGTTACTGCTGCTGCTGTAACTGCCGCTGCTGATGTTACTGCTGCTGCTGCTGCTGTTACTGGTGCTGCTGTTACTGCCGCTGCTGCTGCTGTTACTGCTGCTGCTGTTTATGCTGTTGCCGCTGTAACTGCTGCTGATGTTACTGCTGCTGTAACTGCTGCTTCTGCTGCTTTTCTGCTGCTGCTTTTACTGCTGCTGTTGTTTCAGCTGCTGCTGCTGTTACTGCTGCTTCTGCTGTTACTGCTGCTGCTGCTGCTGTTACTGTTGCCTTTGCTGGTGCTGCTGATGTTGATGTTGCTGTTACTACTGCTGTTACTTTTACTGTTGCTGCTGCTGTTGCTGCTGCTGTTGCTTCTGCTACTGTTGCTGCTGCTGAAGTTGCTGCTGCTGTTGTTGTTACTGCTGCTGCTGTTACTGTTGCTGCTGCTGTTACTGTTGTTGTTGATGTTGCTGCTGCTGCTGCTGTTGTTGTTATTGTTACTTTTACTGTTGCTTCTGCTGTTGCTGCTAGTGTTGCTGCTGCTGCTGCGGTTGCTGGCACTGGTGCTTCTGGTGCATCTGGTGCTGCTGGTGCTGCTGCTGCTGGTGCTGGTGCTGCTTCTGGTGCTTCTGGTGCTTCTGCTGGCGCTGCTGCTACTACTACTATTTCTACTACTACCACTACTACTTCTACTACTACTATTATTAATTATATAGTCCATATAACTTTTAATAAATGTAAATCCCACTTGAATTTAAATTCAAAGCTGCCACTTGCAAATGTAAGTTCTTTAGATTTTATTTGGAGGATTAACAAGTTTTTTTAATGATCGGTTTCAAAACACCGGTTCAACTCCTAGAACATCATTTCGAAACCCAATCATGTACAAACCTCAAGCTTTGGACAGAATCAATAATTAGAAAGTGCGTGTTGATTGAAACTTTTTTTGTTTTTATTTATTTCAAGAGGTTGTGCCTTTGCAACAACACACTACAGATTTTAAATAAGATAAACACGTTATATCCGTAGGACTTACCTGGCGTTTTGTTTCCTATATCAGACGGCCTCGTTCCCGCTATCGTTTGGAAGCACGTGCATTGTCCAAGCGATGAATGCGTCTACACGAGATGGATGAAACCAGACATCATAAAGGCCCAAATACTGGAACTGAAAGTAAACGTCACATGAGAGAGACGAACGACAAACCTCGACATCAAGCGCTGTGCAACAATAGGCTAGATAATTGATATGTTTATATTCTATTTTTAAGAATGCGTCCGTGATTTCAAACTTGGATTTTTCTTCGTGAACAGATCTTGTTATTGCAAAGACAATAATTGAACGATAAACAACTTGAAATGTTTGAAAACGCACGTACATTGTTCGCAAATAGCGCATATAAAAGAAACAGCATATGCTGTGCATTAGTTAACACGTCCATAGAAAATGTGCATTTTATCAAAAATGAATTTGCACAAATAATCTAAATCCATGTATAATTTAACTAAAAAGAATATCCACAAAAGAAAAGTATCTTTTGCACGATTTAAAATCATACGCATAAAAAAAATCTTACGTTCTGATGGTAAGCATTTATATCCGCTTTTATAATATATTTCACTTTTTCCGTGTTTATGGCATCCATTTTAGGCGAGAAGAAAGCAAGAACTAGTGCATTCGCGCCTTTTCCATATTCGCGTTCACTAAACATCGACCAATAACATTCAGGAAATCAATATTCTGACCCAATCAAAAAAGTCGTTTAGTTTCGTTTAAACCTATTTATTTAAGCTCGATTGCATCGAAAGCCGTAGGCTTATATAAACGCTCTCGAGTCCGTTTCCTGGGACTAGAACCAGTACTTGGTGTCTTTGGGGGAGATGAAAGGAACGCTCCCAGTGGGGTTCGAACCCATGATCTCCCGATCGCTAGGAGGACACCATATCCACTACGCCACGGCGATCTTGTGAAAAAGTCGTTTCATATTCAAGCCAACTAGGGATAACACAATATTCAAATGAACGCATATCGAAATGCACGTGGAAAAAGATACGGTGAACATTTGCACTGCTAAGAGGAACTGGTTTTGCGAAGATTCAATTCACACATACTTTGTTACACGATGGGCAACATAATTTATCAATGTCTCGGTGTAAACCCGTGTTTTAAAGAGGTTTAGACTGGCATAACACGCTATTGCGCTGACAAATCTATATAACACATCATACAGTTTCATGAAATGTTTTCATGCAGGTGCTTTTTTAAGTTCCAAATATAATTTAACATTTATTTATTTTCTAATTTAAAATAACTAATCGATAAAGTATGATTTTACAAATACATAGGTATGTTGGCACTGTTAAGTTATTTTCATATGACAGCAACTGCGTCTGCATATTGCAAACTAGCATACCAAAAAAATAAAAATAAAATAAAGGGGCGTCTCGAAAGTATAGACAAGTTTTAAAACGTGTGTGTTTTTGTTGTTCTTTTAATATGTTGATGAAAACGTAAATCTACACAAACGCGCACTTCAATGAGATTGTACAACACTGCTGTACCGTTTTCAGTCATGCGCATCGGTATTGTGGTACTTAATTATACATGTATGAAGAAGTTACTCTCACTACATATTTTCCAGCGCCGTCAAAATTTCCCTGGAACAACTTGATTTACAATTCTTAAAAAATATGTTAATGACCATTTACACAAACAAGATTGTAAGCAACTATTTAATATGTTTTCAAACATTATAGCAGTAAGTACTGGTAAATCAGCTATCCCTTGAAAAGTGTGAGTTGGTAAACTGATCGCCATGTTATGACTGAAATACAGTAATAATCTGCGAAAAATCCAAATTACAAACAAAAAAACTAAACCACTGAAATGTAGATAGTTTAAGATATTATGAGGATTAATTGAATGTGACAACGATGTTTTATTACAAAATAACTTAATAAACGTGATTTATGTCTCCGAATTTCCCTACATAACTTCTATGGGTTTAGTGACCAGATATCTACGGTTGACGGTTTTGCTATTCTTAAAGATCGACTGGTGATTCCTCTTCTCTGAGACAGACTATATTATCACCGCTTTATCCGGCACGTCAATGTCTCACATCCAGAGCGGCGCAATCAGTATTCTGGCCCGGAATCACAGCCGACATAATTGATATGAGGAAGAATTGTACACACGGCAATCGAATGGCAGCATCTCAACCGAATCTTTCCCCGACGCTATTGGTATATACGCGTTTCAATGTGTATGTGCTGACTTCTTTTATCCTAAGGGTGCGTATTATCTTGTGACAATTGGCAAATATTCAAACTGGTCGATCGTAGAACAAGATACAAATGGGTCAACAGGTCTCATTGAAAGTTTACGAAAAACGTTTGCCACTTTCGGAATACCAAATGAACAGGTATCAGATGTATGCTTTAAGAAAAAAAAGTTTCTACAGATGCCCACATATATTTAAGATAATGTTTAATGAAGTTTGGTACAGGAAATTGCAATACAATATAAGCCCAAGATTGGACCTGTAAGCATAATATGATATAACCTCACTAATTCACGTAATTGATCAGAGATTTCGTTAAAAATATTAACTTAATATTTTACGGAAAAGGCAGTTTTGAAAAACAAAAATGATATCGGTTAACACATAAGTGTTTTTAAATTCAATAAAATAAAGTACGTAGTGTGAATCCAAGCTGTCCCGAAGCAAGCAATATCGACAACTTTCCATGAACCCTGGTGTATTACTTACCTCCCTTGAGTACCGTAGTAGTCACTTGCAAAAAGCTCAAAACACCTTTTACATGTACTTTATAAATAAAAATCGGTAAACTTAAAATTACAACACGTCTATCATGTCCACTATGGCGGTCCTTGTACGGTCAGTTAACGACACGAATTAATCCCATGTTTATTAAACGTGTTCTATACATGTTATAAATCCCATCAATTCATTTGTACTGCGACTCATTTCAAAATAAAACCATCATCTACAGAAAACGACGAGGTAACTATGCCCAATTAATAAACTGATCGTTATCATCATCATCATCATCATCATCACCATCGAAATGATAGTTCCTTTTCTTATTTTTATTTAATTTTGCATCACACATATATACATGTATTAAAACTAACAACAAAGCGAACTCAATAAAGCAAAATAGTTTTATTTTAATTATTCAAAAGTATAATACTGGACAATGGATGACAGCAAAAACAAGTTCCACAACAGCATCAATCGTAGTTAAATCAAAAAAAAAATGACAAAGTCCGCTTTAAAATACAAATGTTCTCAAATAAATATGACTCCTTACTTATGTGACAAAATAAACCGAACAGCAAAAATAAATCTATAAAACGAAACAAAATGTAGATTTTTAAATACAAGGCAACACAAATAAAAATAAATATCATGGCCACATAGCAATGTTGTTCAAAAACACAAAAGGATAGGGGTCGAAAACAGAAAGCTTCTTGAGCAAATCTAACCTTGCAATTGACTTAATGACATATTAATGTTCGAAATTCTCGAGTAAAACCATAAGATTTCTACTAACAAAAGATAATATTGTGTCATTTAAGCAACATACAGAGCCTACGTGTATGAAATAGTTTCATGCAAATTGCATGCACATCAAAGGATAAGAGTCAACATGGATTTTACCAATTATATTTTATTAAATTTCTTTTTGGTGTTACCAAAGAAGCTTTCTGAAAATACGTGCCTGAAAACAACGCCAACATATTATGAATTTCGCAGACGATATTGGAAATAAACAGACCTACAAACAAACAATATAACAAATGGTCATGATGAATGATATTTCACAATTTACATGGCGTAAGGTTTGGATATAAAAATGCAAATACAGACATTAAAATGAGATATACAATCGTAAAACGGCGTAGATTGTGATAGCGACGTAAACAAAAACGAGAGGACCATGATGGCCCTGAATCGCTCACCTGACTAACCTTGCTACATCAACTTAAATTATATCAGACTATGGCTAGCTATATCATGAAGTACAAATGGGCCAAATTTCAGGACCATAGCTAGAAAAATTAGAAAATACAAATAATATACAAAAATGATTCAATCGAAGTTAATGGTCAGAATTATTTTTGGTAACTTGGCATGACTGTGAGTTACATACATAATGTTTGTTGAATATAACATCTCATTTAGGTCATTGTAAATCAAACATAATGCAGAATTAGATTAGATGTAACACATCATCTCGAAAGAATCCCAAAACGTTTACGGCTGACCATCTTCGCATAGTACACTAAAATATAAATAAACTACTGATATTAGTATGTTAAGTAATGAAATCTCTCATTCACAGAACATATAGTATAAATAATTCCTTTATCAACTTGATAACTCATATAGTTCATATCAATAAATTAAGTTGCTCAAGTGGTCAAAAATTGAAGGTTATCAAAGTGCATAAATTCATTTTAGGAATTGAGTTGACTTATATATAATCACAACCCAGATTCAATCAAGATAAACATTCCGACTAAATTTCATAAAGATCTGATAAACTGTGACCTCTATCGTCTACAGGAAGTTTTACTATGATTTGACCTGATGACCTACTTTATGAGCTCAGATGACCCATTTACAATCCCAAGCCAGATTTCATCAATTAATACATTCTGACAAAATTTCATTAAGACGTGCTGAAAACTGTGACCTCTTTCATATACACAAGGTTTTACTAGAATTGGCCCGGTGACCTAATTTTTGACCCCAGATGACCCATATACGATCCAAAATCAGATATTATCAAGATAAACATTCTGACCATATTTCATTAAGATCAGATGAAAACTATGACCTCTATTGTCTACACAAGGTTTTTCTATGATTTGACCAAGTAACCTAGTTTCTGACCCCAGATGACCCAAATACAATCCACATCCAGATTTCATCAAGATAAACATTCTGACAAAGTTTCATAAAGATATGATGGAAACTGTGATCTCTATTGTCTACACAAGGTTTTTCTATGATTTGACCTAGTGACCTAGTTTTTGACCCTAGATGACCCAAATTCAATCCCAACCCAGATTTTAACAAGACAAACATTCTGACTATATTTCATTAAGATTTGATGAAAACTGTGACCTCTATTGTCTACACAAGGTTTTTCTATGATTTGACCTAGTGACCTAGTTTCTGACCTCAGATGACCCAAATACAATCCCAATCCAGATTTCATCAAGATAAACAT
>VMBQ01003435.1:0-43291 GCA_007657795.1 Dreissena rostriformis
TATCCCCCATATACCATTGGGGCCGCATCTGGAGACTTTGGCATCCATTCTTCAGGTGCATGTACTTGAAAAAAAACACGAATTCCGTTTGTTCATTTTGAAATTGGGAAACTCTCGTACATTCCATTTAGATTCATAATGTGTCGTTCAGGATCAGATCGTGTTTAAAACAGGTGCTGATCGAAAACGACAATTTAGGCAACAGCTGTAAAGTCACTATCCTAAAAATATTCCCAGCATAACGAAGTCAATTAAGGCAACAGCTTAACGACAATTTAGTCATTAGTCTGAAATTAAAAATACTTAGTAATTCACGACCAGGAAATACAGACGGAGTGTTTTACAGTTTTCTTTTGGCGGATGGCGTTCTAGATCGCTCTGTTCGTTTTCTCTTTCGTTGATAAGGTTTTTTTCCCGGCAGAAGGTGTTTTAATAAGTGTTTTAGATCCATCGAGGGATACCACTACGTTTGGGTTTGTATTCAATAATGTTATTATTTGGAACATTTCGACCATAAATATATAGATGATATTTGTTAGATTCGGTGGAATATCGATTTTATTTCACGAGTGATCATAGAAAATAATATGTTCACGAGTGGCGCAGCCACGAGTGAAAATATACTTTTTTTCTATGATCACGAGTGCATTAAAATCGGTATTTCACCAAATCCATCATTTTTTTTTATTATTTTATACTTTTTTCATCGTTTATTTACAATGAAAAAGAGTTTTACTGGAGAATTTCGCCGGAATAACGACGTAATTTCGTAAAATAACTGTTTTCGTATATGAAAACACTGAATGCGGATTATTTTTGTTAAAATTAATTTTATTAAAAAGTTATAACATATATATTGAAATATATTTAAACTACTATTCTTTTTCAAACCAAACATAGCGATGTTTTCGTCTTCATATTCAATGTTTTCATATATTAAAACACTGTTTTCGGTAAATTTACTGTTTTCGCGAAAACAGTACTGTTTTCGGTATCTAGTCATTCCGTAAGAAATGGGGTATGACTAGATACTGAAAACAGTACTGTTTTCGNTTTTCGTATATTTGTTTACTGTTTTCGGTGTAAATTTTACTGTTTTCGTATATGAAAACACTGAATGCGGATTATTTTTGTTAAAATTAATTTTATTAAAAAGTTATAACATATATATTGAAATATCTTTAAACTACTATTCTTTTTCAAACGGTAAACATAGCTATGTTTTCGTCTTCATATTCAATGTGTTCATATATTAAAACACTGTTTTCGGTAAATTTACTGTTTTCGCGAAAACAGTACTGTTTTCGGTATCTAGTCATACCGCTTATTAAGGGCCTTAAAAATATAAACTATCGGAAAATAACTAATAATAAGGCGCTTTTTTTCAATATTTGGAATTGATATAATTTATTTACATTTAAGCAAAGATCTATCAATATTTTTAGATCTTTGATTTAAGTTCAAAGTTTATGTAGATCTACTTACATGAAATTTGTCTTGACACCCAGTCATTGAAATTGAATGGAATGTTTAATGTATTTTTTCACATTTTAGCAACTTAAATGAAATATACAAAAAGCGATAGCTTTAATATGCATCAATATAATAATAAAAAAAAAAAGTTGTGCAACTCACGCATATATAGTGCAAGAGTCGTTGACTTTTCAGCTACACTGTACAATTTTCTCTCCGGCTGATTTTGTTTATCCCCGCTTGACGTCACATCCGGCTAAGGGACACAACTCTAACACTAGTAAATGCGAATAACTGAAAGGGTGTATTATGAAGGAAAATTGAAATCCATTTTTTCAACGTTGTACCAAAAATAAAATAAAATCATGTTTTTTCTATGAAACCAAACTAAGGGTATCGAACGTCTTTTCAAAGTCGATGGGCATCAAGAGTCCAGGGATATTGTTATCTTCTCTATATTTAATAATGTCATATAAAAGTCTGGTATTCTCACCAATATATCTGCCTTTAATAAATCCTGTCTGATCTTAAGAAATAAGAGTATCAAGGATAGTTTTTAATCTCTAAGCAATGGTCCCAGATGCAAGCTTGTAAATTACCTTTTAAAGCGTTAATGGCCTATGTTTTTCAGAAAATGTCCGGGTTCATTATCTTAAGGTATGCATGTGTTTGTTCCTTGTTTTTGAGAAATTTACATGGTTCTAAAGGTAAAACCACAGTTGAGGCTTCTCACTATAAAATGGCCTAAATCTTTCCAAAAAACTTTAAAACATTCTGCTGTTAAACCATCTGATCCTGTGCTTTTTTAATGCTTCATATTTTTTTAAGTAATTGATATTTCATTGAGTGTAAGAAGGCCTTCTAATGATTGAGATTTTACAGTGTTTACTTTAATTGTGTTTATGCATTTAAGGTCATCACGTACATTGTAAGAGTCATTAAAAACAGACTTTGTATACAATGTTTTGTAAAATTGGGCAGCATCTTTTAAAATACAATTATTGTAAAATAGCCGTTTTCAATAAAAGGGATGTTTTTACTAGATGCATATTTCTACTCCGAAAATAACACATTTTTTTATACAGTGAGTTAATCTAACATGCTACAAAGAGAAAATTGCGTCATAAATAGCTGTTATACAATTCCCTTGGAATGCACGTTGCGTAATATGTTGGTGTTAGTACTATTGTTGGGGTACCCTGAAAGCATAATACATACGCGGGTTAGCTTCTGATTAAATATGGTTTGTTCCAATGTGACACACATTCGACAGGACTCATGGCGATGGCTCTATCGTTTTTCTAGCAGCACATACAGCCGAGTTACCATTACCGGGTCAGTAGCGTAATAAAGTTGTGCTGGTGAAAGTCTCTATAACGCTCAAACAATCATCGAAAATGTCGTAAGATATTTCGTAAAATAAAGTTTACATAGAAATAATCAGTGTTCCTTATAGCCATTGCCAATTTTTCAACGTTAGATGTGCTATGGTAACATATTTTTTATACGATACAAAATGCTCTTTTTTTCTTCTTTTTTTTTGTGGTACAATATATTCAACACATGTTCATGTACCAATTTAGTGTTCATGTGTCGTACGAAAAGATATCGTTGCGGGAAATTCAAATGGAATTTATTGTGCCACACAAAAATAAAAAAGAGCATTTTATATCTTGTTAAATCTGTGTTACCAGACCATGGACAAATTTGAATTTTTTAATCTGTGACCATTATATGCAAGTAGATATTAAATTAATAAATGTCAGGGATCTACACAAGACAAGCATTCTTATGAACATGGTTTGTATACTCCTGGTCAATAAGAAAGTAAGTGTCTGTAAAAGGGGGTTAATTTTATAAACATGGTAACCCTATATAACTGAATTGTCAATGATGATAGTTACTGGAATGTGTTGATGTTGATGGAAAGTGCTTGAGTGACTGGTGGCTGCAACTGAGATCCTTAGCCTCTTCAGTGGCTACATAAAACAAACACGTTTACTTTAAATAATCAATATTAATAGCTTTGTAAAACATGAATTATACCCTAACACTTCTCAGCCATGTTCAGAGTATGTTTTAGCAACATATTTAAATAAACCAGTTAATGATGATGCCGTTAAAAAGGTTTCATAAGTAAGCCTACATCGATATCATACAAATATATGTTGTACACGTGCACTATTGGTCTTTTTTAAGTGATGAAACCATTTGCAATAAATAAATCTATTATCTGTTATGAATTTTTAATTAATGAATGAACAGTTTATGTTTATCATAATTGTGTCTTCATGTATCATACACAGTAAGGTCTTCTTTTTTTTCATTACATATGATTAAACAATTCCCTTCCATGCTTAACACTTAATTTAAATGTCAATTACACAATTGGATAGCTTTTCAAACGTTTGGGACAGCCCCTTTTACTCATGTAAACAGGACACGCTTGATCCGCTATTGCCCTTATTATTTTTTCCCTTTACGGTGGTGCAAAATCTTAAAAAAACAAAAAAACAAAACTGAAATGGTGTTTTGCGTCGCTTCGTGTATCGCGCAAAATATCGAGTATCGCTTCGTGTGTCGTGTTTCGCCCTTGATGAAAGAAGGGCGAGATTATAGATGGCACTTCCCGGATTCCGTACTTTTGGGCGGCTGGTGACGCAGATGTTTTTTAATCGTCGGGACAAAACCATTTCGTTGAGGTTAAGCTGAAAGAAAGAACAAACACCTTAGCACTTTTGACAATACATAGTAATCATCATTAACACCCTTACACAGATACTTACATGTTTCAGAAAATTTTCGAACAGTTAAAATAGTATAAGGCACAAATAAATACATATTAATATATTTACGTTTGTTATTTTTTGTTGTTGCTGAAGTTATATATGTCGTACATTGTGACATCAATCTTAATTTGTAATATCTAACTCTAAATTAGAATAAATTACATTGTTTCCGTGTTTTGCATAAAATGAAACGCCTTCATATATTCAGCTACTGCCGTTTGCATTTTTTGGCTACTGACGTTTGCCATTCTTTAATGTACTACTGACGTTTGCCATATTTGTTTCTACTCTTTAAACGTATATTTATTAGCCGATACATACTTTCGTTTGTTCATGCGAAGAAATATGTAATATATGTTCGTCCGGTAACGCATAGAAAGTTCTGTTATCGTTTATTTGTGTAAACACCGACTCTTTGTATGTTTTACTACTGACGTTTGCTTCTAAAATAAAAAAGCAACACACACAACGCGTGAAATACCGATAGCAAGCTTTATACATGCCTTATTGTCCGCACTAGGTCGTTTGAAAGCCAGAGGACGATCAGCAAAGATATTGACAAAAAACCTACCTGGTGCGGCTGTTATCCTTCGTAAAACGCCTACTCACGTTGACTTTTGGGGTCACGTGACAGTTTTTGTTCATTCACAGTGATATACTTCTGACATACCAACAGAGTTATAAAATGTGGCCGCGCTAAATATCCAACCTCGTTCTCGAAACGAGACGGCGGTAAACAAAGTCGTATGTACATGTCAGGAAAACACGCAAAAATTGTTGACAAAGAGGTGACCAATTCGGATAAAATTATTGCGTTTTAAAGAAAATGACTCGAATATGCTGTCTGCAAAGAATCATTTAAAATTGATAACTATTAATCGTGAAACGCAATATTGAACAGCAAAGTGATCCGCTATGGGTAATGATCCGGTAATGGTAACTGGACTGTACTTATCAATTGTCGATACCAATATCTGATCAGACAGCATATTCTCAATTATTTTTGTCCCCTACCGGTTTCACCGGAGGGGACTTATGGTTTGCGCTCCGTCCGTCCGTCCGTCAGTCCGTCAGTCTGTCTGTCACACTTTTCTGGATCCTGCGATAACTTTAAAAGTTCTTCATATTTTTTCATGAAACTTGAAACATGGACATCTGGGAATATGGAGATTATGAACGTCATTTCATTTTGTTTCTACGTCAAAAATTCTGGTTGCTATGGCAACCAATATATATAAACAATCTGACAATGGTAGAGCCGGTAGGGGACATCATTGCTTGGCAATAGTCTTGTTTTAACTGCTTCTGCTTTGTTGACTGCCTCAACTACGCGCTATATAACTGTGGATCAGAGTTGTTAGTTTGTTAGCATTTATGCCTTACGATAAAATGATGAATTGGTCAAGGAAATGTAATTTAATTATTTTCATTTATATAAATATATGCAGTAATTATCTGTGCAAAGTTCAGACTTAAATGCTTGCGTTTACAAGAAAAGCGAAATATGGAACTAATTTTTGGCGCATAAGCGTAAGAAGTGTTGTTCTGTTGGCGGCTTTTTTTTTATTACGTTCGGAAGTTAGTTACATATTTCGTAATTAAACTCAATCTCCTCTTGCACAATTCGTCAGTATTGATTCGCAAATGTATTTTGGAAAATGGTTTGAACATATCTTGCGAAATGCGCGATGAATTGTTGACACAATTAAAGAGGGATTTTATTGACATGAATGTTAAACATGTAAATTTACGCGACAAAACATGGATGACCATTTGTCAGCGGCAAAAATATTGAGAAAACCCTGAGATAGTATTGGGATACGTAAGCGCACGTCATTCATTATATAAAACAGAATGTTATAAGTACTTATGAGTTATGACTCCGCCAAATAATGAAATGAAATTTATTGAAAAAGAAAACTTTCCGAAATGTAGTATGCATTTAATAAAATCAAAAGCCATATATTGGTATTACATAACTTACATTTAGTAAACTTGCAATTTGCGCTTTAACGTTTGAGCCTCGCTCTGTGAAAAGGGGGTTTCATGCATGTGCATATTAGCCTGTGCAGTTCGCATTGGCTAATCAGGGACGACACTTTCCGCTAAAACTAGATTTGTTAAGAGACTTTCTTTAAACGAAAAATATCATAAAAGCGGAAAGTATCGTCCCTGATTAGCCTGTGCGGACTGCTCATTCTAATATGTGACGACACTTTACTCACAAGCATTTAACCCCCTTTTCACAGAGCGAGGCTCAAATGTTATAGCGCAAATTGCAAGTTTACTAAATGTCAGTTATGTTATACCAATATATGGCTCTTTTTTTATATAAATGCATGTTATCTTCTGTTGCAGAAACTACTACATACAAGTACACGTAAGCCTGTAAAAGAATGGGATACGAGAAAACCAGGCGGTATTTTACTTTTGTCACCAAAACAGCGGTTCGACGGACGCGACACAACTGAACGGGGATTCTCAAACAACAGGGGTTCGTATTTTTCTTCCTACAAAGTAAATGCTTGACAATTCAAATGTGTTATTTTAAAAGATCCATATATTTTTTTTGCACGCAACCAAAATCACGTGTGAAAACAAGTAACTCTTTAAGTAAAGACGATCCAGTTTAAGCTCTGTGTACTCGAAATGAAACATGTCGTTTGTTCGTAATTCTTGATTAAAATGTTAACCTTCACGTTAAATAGTTATCATCACGTCAAAACTGTTCAGAGCGCCGTAAAATGAAGCTATAAATGACATCGTACAACCAAGTTTAGTGCTCTAAGGTTAACGTCGGGCCACGTTATGTGCGCATAAAACTAAGGGAATGTGGTCGTTAACATCATGACAATTAAAAAGAAGGTCTGTGCCTTCTCTTCGGAGGAGCGGGTTGTTATGTAAGCGATATTCACCACACTGCCAATCCCTTGTGCGCTTTCACATGTGAACGTTTGTCACAGTCTTAGCAGTTTAGATGGTTCATACAGCACATCGGTTTACAATTGTAATATTGTCGGCAGTAAAAACAAACAAACATAAATTATTTATCATCTTACCATCCAGAATAAAACACACACACACACACACACACATTTATTTTTAGATTTCTGACAGGCGTTTTGTTTTATTTCATGTTCCTCATACACCCAACATTGGTTCCCCACAAAATGCCATTTCAGATAAATACTTGACACGTGGTCATCAGACTCATATCACCGAACGTTTGTGAATCTCTATCACTGACTCGGTCATCGCTCTGCAACATAAATCTCACTTAAATACAGAAACACAAACAGGAATTCAATAATTAATATTCAAAAATTAATAACACGGTAATATCTTTAAACAATTATATCTAATACATACATATAAAAATAATGTTTTAAATGCACACGTGCGATATCATTCCGGCTTGCCTTTCGAATGACCAAACGTGCACGTGTAAATCGTATGTCCACTGCATTGAACATATTATCCATGAAAACCCGTCAAAACAGATTATTCACAAAAAAAATAAAAATAAATATAAGTATTTATATTAAATATGTCATTTCATTTATTCAAAACATAAATTATTTATCATCTAAACATCCTGAATAAAAGTTTTTCTCACAAGCAGGTTATCATATCAATAGATAATGTGCGGGCATAACTGTTTTTCATAACACATAATGGATAGTTACACAATTCAGTCTATATGACGAATCTCTTACGTATCGATCTTACTCCAACAATTTTGTTTATTGTTTGTGTGAGACGACCTCACATTTCACCAAATACACTGTATTAATAAATGTAAACGTCACCTTTGTATATATTTTTTCCAACCGCCGACCTAGTTTTCACTTCAAAGCTTAAACAAATTGCAAATAAATAACACAATTGCAAAAAGTAAACAAAAACAAAACAAAAACATTATGAGCCTACATTATTATGTATCCCGGAAAAGCAACCTTTCGGAAAACCCCACTTACTAATCTGCTGGTACAAATAAATCTGACACATTAATTATCATTTCAAAATCACACACCGTATCAACCGTTATTATTTAAATAAAGACACACACACATAATATCTTTATTTTTGTAACGTTCCATAATTATAACAGACATGGCATACGCATAAACATCGCTATTGGTCGTGAACTGTGTTCGATCACATGTTATTCAATTTACATACTTGAAAGCGTGTTTTCAATATCGGATACATATGGGAAATTATCTACTATAATCAGACTTGTTCTTTGTAAAAAGTTTCGTCCCGGGTACAGTTGTGCATTACATTTTTAAGTTATCATTACGTCTTTGTACTAAATATATATATTTTCAATAGGGCAATTTTAAAGTGATTTTTTATTTTTCATATAGAGAACTTTCCCGCGGTTATTCTATTCTGATATTTATTCTTTATAATAAAAGTAGCGTCATATAAAGAATCTATTCCTCCAGTGAAAAGTAAAATTGAAAATAAAGTATAACAGCAAGAATAAGTATTATAATGTAAAAAGATCTAGTTTTATGTCTGAGGCGTCCCTAAGCAAATGAAAGTAGAAAAAATATTCAAAAACATTTACGGAATATGATAGGTTGAGTAAAAATTAAACAAATAATAATTTATATACAATTGTTACAACATTAGAGCTTTGCAAGTCGCTGGTTATAGAAGATGAAAAATATTCATGAAAATACAGCACATAGTACAAGTATTGGTTACCGTTTGTAGAAGTTTGTCAAACTATACACGTCTTTAAAAAATGTAGTTATACTAATTTTAAGAATATAATCACAAAATATAAACCATTTATGTATTAAATATATATACTCGTTGTCCCGTAGTCACTGTTCTAACATTATTCTATTAAAGAAGACAAGTCTCTGAATAATTTCTAAGTGCTGTTTATTCTTTTTCTTAAGTACAAGTCATTCGTAACTATTTGACTAACAGAGTGTTCTATATATCCGAGGTGTAGAATCCATCTTACAACAAACACACAACATTTTATTCTCATCCAAATAAACATAAAATTTAGATATCTCTTATTCCATCTTTTGGTTGGTTTACTCCTCTCTTCGGACGATTTTCTAAACCCACCCCTTCAAATAACCCTTATTGATTGGATGGATCGCTCATGCCTGTACCACATGTCACAACAGAAAAGTGCAATATACAATTATCACGTTTGACCAATACATTCGTGATGGACATGTGTGGATAATAACCATTGTGAATATGAGAATAGGAGACCTTATTTCATCAGCATACTTGATCATATAACCAGGTGTTCTCTTATGGACAAACCACAGTAGTAGTGTGAGACCTAACACTCCTATAACCCATTACGTAAACCCCGATACCCTTAGGGTATACATTCAATCTGAACTTGCATTTGCTATGCACACTGGAAGATTGGATATTTCAATTATTTAAATTTCATTATATACCATATCTGAATTGGGGCTTGTTATATACGAGCCGAATTGTTAATCAATGACTAAAGACAAATCAACCTATGTTCCCGATAATTGAATTACATTGGGGAAATGAAACCATACCTCCATAATCAATTTTCCAAATTTCATTACGTCCTACCCGAAGATTCTATTTCCTAAACTAGTTTGTTTATACAACAATAACACAACAACATCAACACAATAATGTACACTGAGATAAAATTATATATATACTATTACGTTCATTCATATGTCCTTTTATATATAGTACAATGTACAATTATAATGTACTACGTTACATCGTTTACAGTTCAAACTCTAGAGAAAGAAAATCTTTAAGTGAATATGGTTGGAACTTACAACATGATTGGTTGATATAATTGACCAGTGTTGTTTGTACCGGGATGATAAGTGGGGTTTTCTTAACTCGTGCGAAATCCGGGATCAGTCTATTAGCGCATACTACATGTTGCTAATGAAAGCCAATGTTCTTTCACCATACATAAATATAATGAGTATGATTACGAACAGCACTTAAATAACAAGATTCTCTGGTCCAATTATAAGGACTTGCGCAGTAAATTCACTTGCAGCAAGAAAAGGGCACGCCTGACTAGGCGGAGAGGACTCTCTTGCACTAGGAGTTGATAAACTCTGCCTAGGTTTGGTAGTTAGATGAGAGATGGATAGTTCCTTCCTTCTGTGGTATGATGTTTGTATTCCGTCTATGCATAATTACACTTCCTCTGATACTATTATCAGAATCACCTTAATCAGACTCCGAACTTGATTAGTCTGCGACATTGATTAAACGTGAAAGTCTAAGTGGTGGTGTAGGCTTACAATCTTTTAAGCAAGAAGTTTGCGAATGGGAGGCGTGTGTTGATCCAGTGGGATGCTTACAAAAGGCAAAACATGTTTCTATGTAATGTTCTCACTGGCTCTGGCACTAGATGGACTGTGTAGACAGAAATATCTCCGTCAATTGTAACAATGACATAGGGGCCTTTCTCCCAATTGTCCGCAAGTTTGCAGCGACAATTCAGTCTGACCTTACGAGCCAGAACAATGGCTTTAACCTGCAGGTGGTGTTCCTCGACCTTGCGATCACGAGTACTCCTTTTATTGGGGATAGCCCTGTTGTGATCGTTTTAACCGTGTAGGCGTATTCCATTCTCTCCTTACGTTGAATGACTGACTAGCCAACCTCTTGTTAAGGGTCTCTTCCAAGATATGACTTTCTGCCTTGAACACTATGAAGTTGCTATAGAAATAAGAAATGCACAATGAATTTGTCAAAGAGAGCTTTTGCAGTGGAATGAGCAGATGCTTTGGAATAACGAATAAAATTGTCGGTGATTACGAGTATATCCCGGTATCGGCCTTAAGAAACATCAACTATTAGAAGGAAAAAAAAAACACATTAATTAGCCGAGACGTTTGAATTGGTAACAACAGAGCCATAGGTTCGACAAGAGTTTTCTTTCAAACAAAACGTAGGCAACAATTTATTCCAACCCAATGTCCGCTTTCATACGCGACCAATAGAACCGTTGCATAACATGCCGAAGAGATTTGTCGTTACCAATGTGACTTATGTTATTATGAATACCATTGAATGCGATGGTTTTATGAGAATCCGGTATAAATAATTGGCAATCGTTTTGACCATCTAAAACAGAAGAATGAAAGGGAACTCCTTGGACCATTCCCGTAGGAACATTCAGACATTATGAGACTCTGGAAGGGAACTCCTTGGACCATTCCCGTAGGAACATTCAGACATTATGAGACTCTGAAAGGGAACTCCTTGGACCATTCCCGTAGGAACATTCAGACATCATGAGACTCTGAAAGGGAACTCATTGGACCATTCCCGTAGGAACATTCAGACATTATGATACTCTGAAAGGGAACTCCTTGGACCATTCCCGTAGGAACATTCAGACATTATGAGACTCTGAATTGTACTCCTCCTCCATCGGATGAAGACCACGCGCAAGTAAGTGAATGTCCCGAGCTTGAGTGGGGTCTCTGCTGTGTCCTTCACGCCAGTTAATGGACTTCAAATCAATAGTCTCGTAATCAGTATTCGGAGGCTGTGTAACTCGATCGAATGTAAGACTGTCCGCTAATTGAATGTTTGCAGTGACACTGTTGCAAACACATGGCATTGAAATAAGTGAACTACGAGTGATAACATCAGCATTAGAGTTTGTAGAGCCAGATCTGTTATTGATAGATCATTTGTAGGTAGCTACCAAAGCTACCCACAAATGTTGTGCCGATGAAAGAACATGTGTTAATTGTTTTCTGTAAAGACAGTAATCGTACAATGATAAACAGGAATCTAATCTGTGATGGTACACATGTGTGAAAGATATTCAAGTTTGTGAGCTGGATAGCTCTTTCCAGAAAGACGAAGACCTATGCTGGCATAACACAATCTTACGTTCTACTCCTCTTTGCTTCTGGAACAATAAAGCTTCACGCCTAGGTGTGCCAGCATCATTGTGCACAATAAATGACATAGAATAATCTGCTATAACTAATACCGGAGGATGTGCCAATTTCTCTTGTATGGAGTAATAAGCGTCTTGTTGATCTGGGTCCCATATTCATACAGATGGTTCCTGGGACTTTTTTGAACGTTTTGACTTTGGTGGAATGGCATTCAAGAAAATAATCAAATGGCTGATCTATTTCACAATAGTTTCTCACAAATCTTCGGTAGTAACCCGTGCAAATTAGAAATGATCGAAAACTTTAGACTGACGTAGGAGCACACCAATATAACACAGGCTCATCACCTTGAAAAGTTGTTACTCTTGGAATAGTCTGTGCAGAAAAGCATTTGAAATTGTAAGGAGGTTGGGGTGTCGGTATATACTACAACAAGAGTCAACAGGGAAACTGTGTTCGTGTCTGACTTCGTCCACGCAATTACTTTAGTTAATGACCGTATAGGTCAATACGCACCTTAAAACGAGGTTTTAGGGATTAAACAACACCATGTATTACCCAAGGACTGCAACAACGATAGCATTTCCAACCGCAATAGTCCCATGTCAAGCACATGAAAAGTGCATTCCTTTTACACTTGAGTGATTCACAGGAATGTAAACAAAACAATTATACTGAAGGTATGACCTCAATGATATTCAAAATCATATGTGTATCCCTCCCCCACCCACACACTGACACTGTTGTAGCGTTTACCTTGTAGGAAGTTGTCATAACTGTATCTTAGAACTGTAAAAACTTTAACGCCCACTTCAAACACTTGAAACAGACTTAAACTGTTCGCTGAATAATGTTATAAGATAAGTAAACGAGTATGCGTACCAGAAACTGGGATTTGTGCAAGTTATTTTACAAACTGAAAGTACAATTTCGATAAGTGCTTAACAGAGCATGTAATTCCTCAAAATGAAAATTAATTATTTGAAGACCCTCATAATGATTGATCATGTATTTACATGTACATGCAATGCAATTAATTATAAATACAGAAAGCACAAGTCATACACATGTCAAGGAGGACATTTAATATTCAAAACTTAAATGCTTACCAATTAACTTATCGAAATTTTCTACTTGTACTAAATCCAAACTGTACAATAGTAACTCAAAACTGTACAATAGTGAGAGTCCTCCCGAATTATCCCAAATGAGCTGCCGTCATACGTAAAACCTCCTAGATCTGGAAGGTTTATTAAAAAGTGCTTTTCTAATTTCGAGACAATCAGTGCAAATAATACACACACATAATATTTATCGTCTGCAGTAATTAAAAAACAAAACAGGAAATAGACAATAACTAATTTAAAGGTCGCCGTGGCGTAGTGGATATGGTGTCCGTCTAGCGACCGGGAGGTAATGGGTTCGATCCCCACTGTGTGAGCGTTCTATAGATCTCTCCCAAAAACACCAAGTACTGATTCTAGTCCCAGGAAACGGACTCAAGGGCTTTTCAAATAAGCCTTAAGCTTTAGATGCAATCGAGCTAAAATAAATAGGTTTAAACTAATAACTAATTTTAACCAGATATAAGTGAAAATCAACATGCAAACATGGGTTATTGAAGACTGTCTAAAAAGGTGTCGTTTAAATTGCACTTAAAGGGCATCTGTCCACAACATAAACATTTTCATGTACTTTAAGTAAATATCTAGATGATGCCATTTATCCGTACGTAGAAGCTAGCTAACTAAGTACATCATCATAGATTATGGCTGTCAATTCTGTTTTGTTATGTGGTGCCACCGTTTTTTCAAATATGGTGCCTCTACGAAAGCCGTCATTTTGTGTGTATTCATTACAAATAGGTGACTGACAACACCTTGCATTAGGCTTTGCATATGGCCCAAAATAAATTACTTGTGTACGGTAACATGATTTTTTCTCCTGCTTATGTTTTTGGAGTTTTATTATTGCTATAGTGTGAAACACTGAAGCTATTGAATTAAAGGAGTGTTGTGTTTGTTTGTGTGATGGTTGCAACATCGAGTTATGGCAAGTACAGAAGGAAAAATGAGCCATGCTCTGTGGAAATGAGATATAATGCATGTGCGTAAAGCGGCGTCCCAGATTAGCATGTGCAGTCCGCACATGCTAATCAGGGACGACGATTTCCGCCTTATCTCGATTTTTCATAAGAAAATACTTTCTTTAAACGTAAATTATCATTAAAGGGGAAAGAGTCGTCCCTGATAAGCCTACGCGCACCGCACAGGCTTAGCTGGGATGACACTTTACGCATATGCATTAAACCCTCTTTTCACAGAGCTAGGCTCAAATGTAGTTGGTGTGATGTACAATCACAGTATATATTCATCATCGTTATCGTAAGGTATGTGGTTGCAAATGTCTGGATGTGAATCATTAACCTGAAATTCTTGCTTTATTCAAAAACTGATGAGATCTAGGATATGTGGTTCTGGGTCGCATGATTGTTAGCAGCGTATACCAAGAAAAAAAAGAGAATACAATCAAATGAATATGAAAAACAAACTATCTTTAGTTTAAGCTGATTCAGCAACAAAGGCATGTCCTTAGTCATGTTTGCCACCATTCATCAAAGACCATCATGCAAGGTGTGCAGGTGTATGCCTAAATTGTGGGGCTGAATGTCTGCCTGTGATTTCCTTAGTTTATGCAAACGAGTCTGACAAATAACATACATGCCACATAACAATTAATTACAATAATGCGACTGTATTCTAACCATGTGTAACTTGACCGCATGACATCATCATCATCATCAATCCCTTGACCGGTGTGGCCGTTGGGGGAAATGAGAGACGTCGATACAGAAATCCTCCTCCAGTCAGATCTGTTGTGTGCTGCTGAGAGTTATTCATCCATGGGAAGGGATCTCCACTCTTTTACACTGTCCATCCAATGTTTTCTCTGACGGCCTCGACGTCTACCGCCCTCAAGCGTGCCCTGAAAAACAGTCTTGCACAGAGAGTCGTGCCTGGTGACGTGTCCAAACCAAGCCAGCTTTCGTCGTTTGGCAGTCGCCAGTAAGGGCTGGTGTGGACCAACAAGTGTTTCAGTCATGTTCCGGACGTACTCGTTGGTCTTGTGTCCGTGTAGGAGATGCGGAGCAGTTTTCGGAGACATTTATGTTTAAATGTCTGTATCCTGCGCTCTGTGTCCACGTAAAGCTTCCAGGTCTTGCAGCCGTAGAGTAGGATGGAGACTACGAGGGACTTGTAGAGCCTGTACTTAGTGGGAAAGCTAATGGAACTGCTTGTCCACAGTCTGGCCATAGCTGCGGTCGCCATGGCAATTCTTATTCGGACCTCAGCGGTACTGGTACCATGGTTGCGCCCAAGTACTTGAAGCTGGTAACTTCTTCTAGCTTCTCGCCGTTCATGGTGATGTCTGCACTGGTATTGGTCGGGCTGTTCACCATGATCTTGGACTTCTCCGTGCTGACCTCCATCCCGTATGCTCCTGCTCTTTCATAAAGGTTGTTAGTGGGATCTTGAAGTTCACTGCTGGTGCCACCCATGAGGCCAATGTCATCAGCGAATCTCAAGTTGGAGATGGGTCTCTTACCGATGGAGATAGAGGTGTGGTGGTCATGGAGAGTCTCCTGCATTATCTTCTCAAGGAAAATGTTGTACAGGACGGGAGAGAGCAGATATCCCTGACGGACGCCCATTGATGTCCTGAAGAAGCCTCCCTGCTGTCCGTTGAGAAGTACTGCGCTGCTGGCGTTTCCGTAAAGTTCTTGAATGACTTTAACCGGCCCTTCGTTGTTGAATCCTCTCATAACATGCCATAGGCCATCATGCCTCACGCGGTCGAAGCTTTCTTAAAGTTAATGAAGTTGTAGAAGAGCTCACGTTGGTGTTTCTCAATGATGACTCTGCAGTTGAAGATCTGTTCCACTGTGCTTCGCTCAGCTCTGAATTCAGCCTGCTCTTCGGCCAGCAATTCCTCGGCCTTACTTTTTAATCGATTAAGGATGGTGCGTAGCATGACTTTGCTGGGATGACTGATGAGGCTAATGGTGCGATAATTCTCGCTTAACTTGAGATTACCCTTCTTCGGTAGGGCTATGACCAGTGACTGGGTCCACTCCTTGGGCCACTTCTTATTCTCCCAGATCTATTGGCATAGTGTCGTCATTGATGCAGTCGTTGCCTCTCCTTCGTGCTTAATCAGCTCGAAAGGAACGTTGTCCACTCCCGGAGATTTTCCTGATTTAAGACTACGCACTGTTTCCTCCACATCTGCCTAAAGTATGGACGGACTTTCGTCGTCCTCTTCTGGTCTGTGATTATTTTGAATGAGACTGGAGTCTGGTTGAAGTGGGTAGTCGTAGAGGTCACTGCAGTATTCAGTCCACCTGTGGCACTTTCGGTAAGGAGATTCCTGTCATCGTCTAATATAAAACTGGCCTTGGGCTGACTGGTCTTCGTGAGGGTCTTGAGGTTGCTTTAGGCCTTCTTACTGCTTCCTGTAGTTATGTCGTTGTCGATGATGGTACATTGTACCTCAATCCATTCCTCCTTGACCTCTTTAATCTTCTTCCTTACCTCCTTGTTTGCTTTCTGGTAATTTTCCCTAGAATCCAGGCTGGTGTACTTCTCATGCCTCAGCCCTCTTCTATTGTCACATAGGTCCATTATTTCGGTAGTCATCCATGGCTTGTTTTTTCTTCTCTCTTTCCCAAGCACTTTTTCGGCCGATGCCAGTAGGACATCCTTGATGTTGTTGGTCAAGGTGTCGATGTCATCATCTAAGATGTTCAGGACTGCAAACTTGCCACATATCTGAGAGTTCTTTGTGATGCGCTTGCTCTTTAACTTCAGTCTGATGGCGGTTAGCACTAAGTCAGGGTCACTGCCGATGTCTGCATCAGGAAACGTTCTTGTGTTCGCCTTGTTGATGCTGGACTTGAACCGTTGCGGCGCCAGTATGAAATCGATCTGGTTGTTGACTTGCCCGTTTGGAGCATGCCAAATCACTGTTCTGGACGATTTGTGTGAGTGCAGCGTGTTGGCCAATGTGATTTGGTGGCGTCTGGCGAACTCAAGAAGTCTCAAACCTCTGTCGTTGGTCTCTCCTAGGCAAAATCTACCTACTGTCCCTGACCAGTCTTGGTATGCGTCTGGTCCAATCTTTGCGTTTCAGCCGCCTTGGACACTGAGGATGTCTTTCTTGGGGACCATGACTATAATGCGCTCTAATTCTTCATTAAGCTGTTCAATCTCCTCGTCTTCGTAGTCAGCTGTTAGTGCATAGACCTGGATGATTGTAATGTTGTGAGGTTTCGCTGATATAAGAATGGAAATGAGTCTGCTGGAGACTGGGGTGCAACTGATGACGCTGTTGACTACCTCCTTTCTAACGATGAAAGCAACCCCGTGGCGATGTATAGAATCCTCACCGCTGCACCATATCTTTTGTCATTCGTCTGTTAATGTATCTCCGAATCCTAGCCACCTAATCTCGGCCAGTCCGATGATGTCCCAGCAGTAGCGCTTCAGCTTGTGCGTCAGTTCATGAACCTTTCCACATGCATTGAGTGTTCTTACGTTCCATGTTCATATGGTTGTTCCATTTGTCGCCAACTTGATCGATTGATTAGCTCCAGTAGCTAATTTGTAGCATTCACCCTGGAGACTGGCGGTGGAGTGCGCGATCGTTGTTATTCCGGGCCCCAACCGATCCGGCTTATAGCGCATGGCAATACAGTGATAATTAATCTGGGACTAAGAGAATCAGGTGCTCGCAAGATTCTTACAAATTGTTCCTTGCCGTTGGACAACAGAGTATATAGAGAATAATATGTTGGTGACGTGGATGGAGAATGGTTATCTGGCAAGGCGGAGGAATTTATCGGGTGAGCCTTCGGCTCACCCGATAAGATCCTTCGCCGAGCCAGATAACCATTCTCCATCCACGTCACCAACCTATTATTCTATTTATCATGTCACATTAACACATTTACAGTTAACACATTTTATCAAACACAAATGATTAATTGACATAACAAAATAATTATTCTGATCGGGCCTCCTACATGTACGCAACATGCCTAACGACCAAATAACTACCGATTGTGTCACTTAAAAAATAGTTGCACATTAAACCGTTTCTTTTAATACTTTCCTATTAAAAATATGAGAAGAAATTAAAAACAAATCGAGAATGTGATATTTTTATTGTTGGAAATTGAAATAAAAATGCAACAGCAAAACAAAAACTCAATTTTATTCGAACATTCAATTGAACAAAATGGCGTGCACATTCAGTCTAAGTCAACCGTTATAAATAAAATTGAGCCACACATCAAACAAATAATCGAAAAAAATTATAATAACACGTAGCACAATATTTGGATAATTAAAATATCGATTGCAGCTGAAACTGTGTTGTAGATTAGATTGATGGCATTATTTAAGCATTGACAGGAGTCATAAAAAAAAGCATAAACGACACGCTTACCTGAATCATCAATGACAACTTTAATCCAATGCTATTAACAATAAAGTAACAACTATATGCACTTCCATTGTATGTTCTTCGAGTTATGCATGACAAACACATAACACACAATCCGAAATACGTTTTGGATTCGTTCGATGTTTTAAACAAAAAGTTTACTGTTAAAAATCCACCACCACGCATATTGTTGTACCAAAATCACGGGATACGTAATACATTGCGTTATCAAGTGAATGAAAATAAAAATACGGAAAGCTGGTTTGGTAATATATTTTAAAGAAGACACAAAAAGGATGATATATTATATACACGATAACATTACAAAGAAACGGTTCAATGTTTTAATGATAAAAAGTAGTCCGTCACCGGAGAGCGACTGACGGATATTTGAGGTCACGTGGTCAACTAGCCTTATAACTTTTGGGTTATTAGGTTACCTGGTTATCAGGCTGATTTAAAGACATGTGACAGGATAAAATGAGTTATTAGTGGTATCGTGGAACTTAGTTTATGATAACACTTTTTTTACTTCTTTTATGGTTTCTTGTGATAGTATCGGTCAACGGTCAGATACACACCAATTGGAAGATATGATAGTATCGGTCAACGGTCAAATACACACCAATTGGAAGATACAGTACGCTTGTCGTTTCAAGAGTATGTAGATTCAGTATAATGGCTTTTGTCACAGTGACACACAAAAACACAAAATGTTGCAAACAATCCTCACAGAAGCCTTTATAAGAAAACTCAGTTTTATCCAAGTATCGTCAGTACCTTTTGTAAAATATCAGGATCCCGATTTGCGGACAAGCAGACTAACTGGTTGACGGGTAGGCAGACAGACTGGCAAATAGGACAGACGGATGGTAAACCTATATTCCCCATTGGTGAAACACCCGTATGAGGCTTAGAACTGACAAAGATAATGATTAGATTTAGATTTATTTGCAACATATCCAGAAAGCCAATGGCCAATTTAGTACATGCAATATGATAACAACATTAATAAAAATATATACATAAATATGACAAGTACGTAAATTATAAGTAAGCGAGATTGCTACACAGTTTAAATAATACATACATTAATAAAACTTAACAACAAATTATAAAACTTAAACGTACAAAATATCAAAGAGAAGAAGTGATACTTATAAATACATGTTTCATAAATTAATACATACATGTACTTCTATTGCAAAACACTATTGAGACGATAATAAGAACTAACACAAAAATACTGAAAAATCAGGATATGCTCAATTAATACAAATCCCATAATTCCTTTAAAATTCCCAATTATAGGAACTACAATAAATCAGCTGTAGAATTAACGTTTTAGATTCTAATAACAAGAAAATTACGCGTTTATTTCTCTTCAGACATGTGAGAATTAATTGTCAATCTTTAATGTTACGAAGCAAGCATCACGCATATGTCACTGAGTCAACTTTCATAATTACCACAGAGCCTCGGTCTGTGAAAAGGAGGTTTAATGCATGTGCGTAAAGTGTCGTCCCAGATTTGCCTTTGCAGTCCGCACAGGCTAATCAGGGTCGACACTTTCCGCCTAAACTGGATTTTCGTCAAGAAGAGTCTTCCTTTAAACGAAAAAAACAACAACAATAAAAGCAGAAAGTGTCGTCCCTGATTAGCCTGTGCGGACTGCACAGGCTAATCTGGGACGATATTCTACGCACATGCATTAAACCCCTTTTTCACAGAGCGCGGCCACATGTTAATAATCGAGTTTCACGCGTATGTCACTGAGTAAACGATCATAATTATATTTACTGCATTGGTACATCACATGGCAGGTCGCCACTAGTATTCCATTCACATGCGACAGCTCAAAGCTAGCACTAGTAAGCGCACCATAACATCTCCCGCTACATATACTTTAAGTTAACCACTATCTCGCTGGTAGCAATATTACTTTGATAATTCGTCATACAGACCTTACTGTATAGAAAACAGTCCACATCAACTGGATATCAGTATCTACTTTACATGCATTTGGTTAACACAATATTGTTTATTTAGTAATTACCATAATCATTCTTGAATGTAAATGTAAATGATCATGATCAACTTTGTTTTTGTTCACATCTTATGCTATATGATTCTAACAATATGCTTTTATTAAATATTCCTCTCTTATGTATATATTCTTTCGGTCATTATTAAATTATCACACATATTTTGCCTATTAATGGTTATCCGATATGTAATACAAATAGGCTATTCACATGTGCAGGGTGATCAGAACACTCTGTAAAGACAGCAATGGCCTACTATTGTATATACCTACCTATACAAGCAGCGTGAAACGTGGACGTGTATTCCCCTTTACATGTTTAATTGATGCCAATTTTGCTATTTTGAATGGCCGAAAATAATCATTTTACTTTTATTGGTCCACAAGGTGCCTCAGTAGTTGACTTTTGTCTTATTCCATATGAAACTATGTACATATTTTCAGAGTTTGAGGTCATTTCTATGTCCGATATGTTAGATTGTTCAGATAGATTTACCCAACTGTGTACTGTTGTAACACCAGATCACTCTATGTTGAGGTGGAATGTTGTATTTCAAAAACCTGATGACGGTATGTTTCAGACGGGATCCAATTCTGAGATGCACTGCACTCGCACCATGTTTGATACAAAATCATTAAGTAATGATTTCATGTCTGGTATTGATTGCCAAACAAGAATATTTCAGACTAAAGATCAGTTAGAAAGTGCGGCTATGTCACAGGTGGATCTTGATGAGGCATACGGTTCATTTGTACAGATTATACATAGGGAGATGTTGAGCAAATTACCTCATAAGCTAGTTGATATTAGATCTAGTAAAAGAACAAGTAAAAACATAAAGTACATAAGCCTTGGTGGTCTGATCATTTAACTGTTTTATGGAAAAGTATGTGTTTAGCTGAAAAGCAATGGTTAACATGTTCAAATGGAAATAGGCGGTTTTTGAAACATGTATATGTCACAAAGCGGAAAGAATTTGACCGAAGCGTCCAGAAAGCTAAGAGGCAGTATGTTTACCAGGCACAAGCAGAGTTAGAAGCTGCTGTCTCCAGGGATTCTAGAAACTTTTGGAAAAATATTGGTTAAATTGGGATTGGTAATGAAAGATTAAAAAAGATTCCATTTGAAGTAAAAATGTCAGATGGTTCTGTATGTTATGATCCCAGGCAAGTCCTTCAAAAATGGGGTTCCGATTTTGAAAGCCTTCTTAGCCCTCAGGTCGCTATGAGTGATTCAGATTATGTACCACCTATTGATGGTGCTAGTGGTGATGCCTTTGATGGGTTAGTTTTTAACAACTTATTCACCATAGAGGAAGTCCGAAAGTGCATAATACAGGCAAAATCTGGAAAGGCACCAGGCCATGACGATATACCGAATGAGTTGTTGAAGAATGACCTAGCATTGGCGATGCTGCATGGCCTCTTTAATAGATGTTATGTTAGTGGAACTGTACCATCAGAATGGTCAAAAGGCATAATAACACCTATTCCAAAGTCTTCTACGTCTGATGTTAGAGATCCACTCTCTTATAGGGGTATTACATTAGCACCTTGTATGTATAAGATTTATAGTAGTCTTTTCAATACTAGATTAACAAACTGGAGTACACAAGAAAATATTATATGTGATGAGCAAAATGGCTTTGTTAAAGGGAAAAGCACTATTGATCAAGTACAGTCATTAACTACAATTATAGAAAATCGTAAACTCAAAATGCTCCCCACTTTTGCCGCTTTTATCGATTTTAAGAAAGCGTATGCTTTGTTAGACAGAAGTATACTATGGAAAAAGTTGCAGCATTTGGGATTACGTGGCAGACTATTTCAAGCCATATTTTCATTGTATAAAGATGTTAAATGTTGCGTCCGTCTGAATGGCTTTGACACACATTGGTTCAATATAAAGTGCGGCTTGAAACAGGGTTGCCCCCTCTCCCCGATGCTGTTTAATTTGTATATTAATGATTTGGCTTCTACAATAAATAGTTTAGATAAAGGAATCAAGATAGGAGATACAAAATTAAGTATTTTATTATATGCTGATGATGTTGTATTATTAGCTGAAAATGCCAAGGATCTGCAGTTCATGTTGAATCAGTTATCAGTCTGGTGTACTCAAAATAAAATGACAGTAAACTGTGATAAGTCAAATATTATTCATTTTCGTACTAATGGGACACCTATGTCAGATCATGTTTTTAAACTTGGAACAGATGTTTTAGAATATGTACATAGCTATAAGTACTTGGGTATTGTGTTAAATGAATTTCTTGACTTTCATGAGATAGCTAAAAATGTTGCTATGTCAGCATCCAGGGCTCTTGGTCTGATTATTTCTAAGAGCAGAGCATTTGGTGGTTTCCATTACTCAACTTTCACAAAGCTGTATGATAGTTTGGTTTGGCCAATCATTAGCTACAGTGCTCCCTTGTGGGGGGACAGGTCTTTTTCATGTATAAATGCAGTCCACAATCGGGCCATGCGGTGCTATCTTGGGGTAGGGAAATACACTCCAAATGCAGCTTTGATTGGGGAGATGGGTTGGAAACCACTCAATGTTAGGCTCTGGGGCTCAGTTTTTAGGCAGTATTTTAGAGTGATGAATATGCCAAATACAAGAAAGAACAAAGTGGTATTTATGTGGTCAAAAAATGCTAATGTAAGAAATAGTTATTTTAGATTAAAAAACTGTCTTCAAAACATTAATTGTATTGAATTGTTGAATCATGCTAGTGGTAACTCTAAACCTGTAATTAACTACATTGAAGATGTATTGTTTGATGTGGAAAAGTTGAAATGGAAAGCATTGTTAGATAGAAATACCTCTATCAGAGGAAATGGTGGTAACAAGCTGAGAACGTACAGAATTTTTAAGTCTGATTTTTGTACAGAGAATTATTTGAAAACCAATATACCTTTTAATTACCGTTCAGCTTTTACAAAATTTAGATGCGGTGTTGCACCATTACGAGTTGAGACGGGAAGATATGAGAATTTAGCATTAGAAAATAGATGTTGTTTTTATTGCCAGAATGTTGTAGAAGATGAAAAACACGTACTATATCATTGCCCATTGTACAACGAGTGTAGAACAGAACTTATTTCTGTAATAAACAGTATGCAAAGTGTCAGTTATGAAAATTTATCAGATGATGAAAAATTACTTGCGACTTTTAAAAATGATAATAACGCATATGTTGCTGCCAAAACCTGCTTTAAGATTTTATATGAACGCAAACAATTTTTATACTCTAGGACATAATCATACTTTTATTGTATATATGTATATACAGAGTCTTAGTAAGGATATCTTTTAGTATATTTTAATGGTAAAACTGTTTTTACTAAAATGCAAACTTGGTTTTTTATAAATGTAGTCATGTTAAATGAAAAGTTTTAAAAATGTACAGTCTCTAATAAGTCATTTATGACTGGTTACATGCATGTTATTGTGTGTTATTGTATGTGTAATTTGTAGTATGAACATGCAATGTGATTGAGACTTAAATAAATATTTGTTGTTGTTGTTGTTGTTGTNTCGAATTGTTTACAGCGTTTTAGGTTGTATGCCTGACGTTTACTTTTTGTTATTGTTTTAAATGTGCTTTTTAATTGACACAGTTTAACTCTATCCGTATCGCTATGGGAGTTATTATAAATATGCAATGCATCTTTATACGATCGTTTCGCTTCACTGCATTCTTGATCAAACCATTTATCACTATCCGATATCGTATGTCGTTCAAATTGTGGATATTTTGTAACGCGTTTGATAAATAATGGGTCAGCGATATTTCTTACAATATTCGTAAATTGTTTAACTAGGTCGTCAATATTTGCGTCACTTTGTGTATTACCTCGGCTCTCAAATGATAAAGAGCCAACGTTCACCTAACGTGTTATTGGAAATACTCTGCAGGCAGACGGTCGTTTACCGCAAACATGTGAGCTAGTGGTATTTCCATCTCGCGGCACGCACCTTGGCAGTCATACGTTGACAGTGATTGGTATTGAAAGAAATCACCTCGTGACTCCGGTGTTTATCATTTATAAGAACGTGAAATCGAGGTCATACGCGATTCTGTTTCATATAACACATCATTACAACCATAATAAACACGTGTTCGTCTCTGAATACTTGTGCGCGGTTCTTATTCTACTTCCGCATTATATAAATCCTGCCTCATGTTTGGAAACCATTAACTGCTGTTTAGAAGGCACGTGCAAAATGCAAATAGCTGGTTTAACCTTAAGTAGGCACTTACTTGATTATTGTATACAGCTTCTAGTTTAGCCAACAACGTGTGTACTCGTGTATACCCACGCGACTTCTAGGCTCACATGGGCATTTTAGCATTGTATAACATAAGATTTTAAACCATGTATTTATTTATATAAATATGTATATATATATAATTATATAATTTTGAGAGCTTCGAATCTAGAAGGCACATGCTTCAGATGTTTATGGTCGAACGGGTCCAGTACCCTTTATTGTGATTTAATATTGACTGGGCCCCGAATTTGGAATTTAACATTCAACAGGAATTCATAATGTTTATATTTCCGAAATAGAAGTAAGTAAGTACAATTTAAATAATAATGCAATTAATTTACTTAACTATGATTCGTAGTTCAAATACATTAACGCTATTTAAATATTTATAAAATAAAATATAACATCGCCATTAATATTTTGTTAAAATAACATTAATTGACGCTCAAGAAATTATAAATAAAAACTGTTTTCATCATTTTTATAAACTCAAAAAAAATGCCATTGTCTGTGTTACATATTCATTGTATATTTATGCATATGTACTAGTTTTGTACCAACCTTTTTTGTAACAACAAATGCATTTGCCACGTTTTTGAATATACAGTTTAAAAGCACGACAACAAATCACACAAAAACCCATCGTTGAAACCCTTGATATATATTCCGTTATCATTATATCATATACCGTGAGGCTTGAAACGTTTTCATAAATATTGAACAGACTGAGGGCCAACGAAATTACTCTCCACATTATAATACCCTTCGAATAAAGTCTTGGAAGCATCAATCATTTGAGCGGATAACGGTAATTACGACAAAATCGAACGAACAACAATTAACCCATTTATGCCTAGTTGACTATCCCATCCTTCTAAATTGGATCAACTTATTTCCAAAATTAGGGATGTCTCGTATATTTATTTCTATATTTAGAATATTTCTTACAGAAATTCCTTTAAGCAAACAGCGCAGACCCTGATGAGACGCCGCATCATGCGGCATCTCATCTGGGTCTACGCTGTTTGCCAAGGCCTTTTTTTACACGCTAGGCATAAATGGGTTAATGTGTCAAAGCCAACATCGCCTGTGTTGAAACTGTTTTAAAAATTCGTTGTTTTTATTGGTTGACTTTATCTGCAGAAAATGGCGCAAAAACAAAACATAACCCCGTAAATTTACTTATTTTTATTTGTACAACATGTATATTAGCGGAACAACACGTTTTCACAGAGTTCCAAATAACTATATGGCAGCTGAGGAAATTTATGCATATGCTTTTCTTCAGCATTCGGTATTGTTTCGGCATAAATTCCGTTGATTATACCCATGTGTATATAAACTAACGTGATAAAATAAAAGTCACTATAATCAAATCTGGACCGCTCTTTTATAATGTACGACACACATATTTCACGAAAAAGTTCAGTTCCTGATTTTACTGATATTTTCAAGATTAAACATGAAATAAAATTCAGCTGATCTAGAACGCCTGAATACACACGTATGTTGTTGACCATAGTTATGTGCATATGTGTCATCCATTTTTTCCCCCTCGTGGTACCAATTGCCGAATGGCATCGATTCTCCATCGATTTGTATTGAAAATAAGATGATCCCCATAGAATATTGAAACTAAATTGTATTGGTGTTTTATTAAGTTAAATTTATACTTATACTGTACTGATAAAACATTATAAACTCCTCTTCGATAAAACCTTTGCTGAGGATATTTTCTTATCTTAACGAAAGTTATGTGTCAGCCTGTAAAAACATCGTTTATTTGTTGAAACCAATCTTTGTGGAATCATGATTTAATATCTTAAGATAACATACGGTACGCTCCGACGTTATCAATTAATGATAGTCTTATACAAATGGGAAGCGGACAACTACAATGAGCGAGGCCTGGTATTGTAATGCGCATGGGTGGTTAGAGGGTTAGGGTTAGGGTTGGGGTAAGGGTTTATCTCCCCTATACCAGGCCTCGCTCATTGTAGTTGTCCGCTTCCCTATACAAATTATATAAGCATTACTGCTTAATGACGCGGAACAAAACACTACACACAAAAAAGAAATTGGGCTTACCAAATCAAATCAATACTCTAGCAACTAGGTTTAATTTACATATGAAATAAACAAGAAGCCCTACCAAAAAGTCAGCACAAACATACACATATAATTTTATAAAACAACGATTATTTGATCCTTGCGAACAACACTGTTACAGTGAGATCAACAGTTCAAACGTTTAAGGCAGAACAGTATATTGACATCGATTCTAAGAAAATACTAAAAATATCCCTGACTAAATTAAGAGATAGAACGAGGTCGACGCCACAATTTAGCTCGAGATGATATTAATCGTAAATTGATTAATCTAAATGTCCTACAAAGTGAATACCATTTTTGAAATAATATGTAAAAATATACAGAGATAATATAACAAACATATTTCAATCCGATTTTCTAAGATTGCTAACATAAAACAAGTTAAATGTTTTTATTTATAATAATTTCTTTTCCCAAAATGATGTCAAATGATGAATAATAATCAAAATCATTGTTTAAGTGATGTTACTTAAGTTTCAGATTAGTGAATATATTTGTAAATTTCTATCATTAAATCATTTCATATTTTCTGAAAATCCATGTTTAACACTTGTGTTACTGTGTATATGACAAAAAAGCAACTGTATGCTTACGAGCTATTAAATGTCGTTGTTGTTGCTGTTTTTGCAACATTTGCACTGCTCTTTTTAAATTTTGATGTGGTTACAAACATTTTAATAAATGTGGTTATTTTTTTTTTTGGCATCGAATAACTAAATCTTTTCGAAAACAAACTAAAAACATGTAAAGTGACGTTTTAGTTACAACTTAAAAGATAAAATAACACTTAACTAGTTAGAACCGAACTTTACAATCATAAAACAATTTAAAACGTATTATGAAAAGATCAGTGCGATGAAAATCTTATAATATTTTTATTAGAAATGGTGTCCATAATCATATTTTATGTAACATTTTCACAAAAGTTACGCTGAACCTCGTGTAATTATCAATAAATTGATTCATAATTATTTGTTGGATTCAATAAATGAAACGGTCGACAACTGGTTCCAAATCAGTTCCAACACAAGAACATAGGTGTCGTGTTCTGAGAAAACTGGGCATAATGCTTGTGCGTAAAGTGTCGTCACAGATTAGCCTGTGATTTCCGCACAGGCTAATCCGAGACGACACTTTCCGCCTAAACTGGATTTTCGCTAAGAAGAGACATCATTGACTCGAAAAATTTCATAAAAACGGTAATTGTCGTCTCTGATTAGCCTGTGCGGACTGCACTGGCTAATCTGGGATAACAATTTACGCACAAGCATTTTGCCCAGTTTTCTCAGAACGCGACACATTAAACAAACGTTAAAGTTATGTTATCAACTGATTTTTTTGTAAGATTTATTTGTTTACCGGTATTATATTTGAAATATTGTCTATACAAGTGAAATACTTCATTTATTTTACATAATTAAGTGGCCAATGATACCGCCCCACGAGATTTGTGTAGCCTTTCTTGAACTTAATGCTTCATGCAGTCGCTATTTGTATCCACGTGGGAATTTCCAATATCGTTGCTCCTGATTTGGCCGCTATCCCTACTTTGGCACCTGTATATTCTCGATGTATTTTCAATCGATACGGTTGTATCACCCAGTGAAAGTTTCCCGAGCGACTTCAGTCTGATCTCGACACCATCGCAAAAACGGTTGCAATGTTGTCTACCCTCCAATCTCCATTGACAGAAAACCAACGATTGTTAAAATTACATTACATGCTGTGAATACCACAAATGCCGTAAGATCGAGTAATAGTTGTAAAATGTCTTCATTTATGTATTTCACATATGTCAGACGATGCGGACATTTTAACTCAGATTAATCCGGTTGTACCAGTCATTTCATGTCAGGAAAGGGTCATTGGAAACAACGTTTGTTCAGTTTGGGTTTGCATTTAAACAGAAGCATTTCAAATTAACAAATTAAAATTGAAGTCTTCTTCATCTTGATCCGGATCTTGTTTTGTTACATGACCATTATGTTTCAATTTGCTTTCGTTAAGACAAGTAGACAGTGTCTAATTTATCTCGTTTTTAGTGATTATAATAATCCTAGATCCAGTTATTTTTTGATAAGTTGTAACTGCATGAATCTATATAGTCTTTATCAAAGACATTTCGTGTTAATAAATGGCCTTGTAATATCGATGCATTTTCAACAGCAGATCCAGTTTAAGGCGGTGAATCAAGTTTTAGTATGTATACGAAATGTGCTTTAGTTTGCGTACTGTCCAGTATTGTCCAATGTAGTGAAGGCCGTTGGGAATTTTCCTTAAATAAGGTATCATTGGCTTTTTCTAAGGGTTTCATTCATTGTGATGACTCTAGAGTTGTATTTTAGTCAATTTACAACTGAAAGTGTTAGTTTGTCAATCTATCGCATTAAAAAAACGAGTGTTTCTGTATACTATAAACAACATAGCTCCACACAGCGAGTTTGAACTTGGGATTTCTGGAATTTAAAGACTCACGTCTTAACCAGTCGGCCATTTGGGCTTCTGTGTATTTGTTTTGTATGCATATAAGCGATCCACCTGTTGTCAGCAATATCTTAATGAAACAAATTCCAAATTACTCCACCATTTAGCGCTAAATACCCCTTAATATTTTTATCCGATCGAAATTTATATTTGTTTGTGTCAAGTTTGTATTAATATCATATTTATGTGTCTGTTGTGTTATTATACTCCTTTACCTACAACATCTTTTCATTTGGGAATAAACACAAAAATGTGGACAATGCCATTGCGTCAATCTCTTCAGTTGAAAACTAAGGACAGATACACTTACAATTCTTTGACCTCAATCGAAGACCATGGACGTAGTTCCTGGAAGACCATGGACGTAGTTCCTGGAAGTGTCAGAGGTTGCTGTAGAGTTGACGTGCACGTGTTTGGAAGTTAACGGGGAAACAATTATCGGTGTTTACACATGTGTATATCTGTTACGCCGATACGAGAAATTGCCTTGGCTTACCTTGTAACTCATCGTAGTGCTTTATCGGAAACATACCTGAGAGCAATACAATCTGGAACAATATTGTCTGGTATTGGAAGTGTGCCTTTTATGATAAGACGCATCCAGTTCTAGACTGAACGTGATGTTAATTCAGCGAATGTTATACTTTATGCACTATTGGTATCGGAAAATCATGTCTCCTTACAGAGTTTGTTGAAACGATCTGTTGTTCCGCATGTGCCACACATGTCCTAACGGTTAAACCATTTGAGCGTCGCTCTGTGAAAAGGGGCTTTAATGCATGTGCGTAAAGTGTCGTCCCAGATTAGCCTGTGCAGTCCGCACAGGCTCCTCGCGGACGACAATTTCCGCCCCAACTGGATTTTCGTCAAGAAGAGTCTTCATTCAAACAAAAAATTACATAAAAGCGGAATGTGTCATAACTTATTAGCCTGTGCGGACTGCTCAGGCTAATCTGGGACGACACTTAATGCCCATTCATTATCCCCCTTTTTATAGCGAGGCACATTTCTATTTACATCGACATTTTTACCGGTATATTTAATCCGCCAATTATAATTAATTATTTGCCATTCTTCACGGGGATCTTATAATATTTTTATTAGAATATTTCTGTGTCGTGATTTTTTAAATGCCGTTACAATGATATAAGTGTGCGTATAGTATTGGAATCAAGCGAAACAGATAGAATAAAATCCCATAAATTGAGGTCATGGTGTCATTAAACTCCAGAAAAAAACGTGCTGAAACTAAACTAAGTATTCATATATGAAGCAATAATAATGTTTATCCGTAAATATCAGCCATTTTTGTTGTGAATGATGACTATATTTATAAAATCATATCGTATTCAATGTCAATGTCATAATATGTTAATTAACGCGTTGATAAGATACGTTGAACGTTACATGCATGCTGCTGTTACATTTCATTCATGTTAACCCTTTGAGTGCTGGAACCGGATTTTGAAGGTTTTTGCAAACAGTTTGGATCCAGATGAGACGCCACAGAACGTGGCGTCTAATCAGGATCCAAACTGTTTGCTATTCTGATAGTACTCTTTGAAAAAAAAACGAAGAAAATGTTAATTTAAAAAATTTAGCAGACAACATTTTAGCAGACGACAAATTTCCCAGCATGCAAAGGGTTAATGTTGTTTGTATTGCCATGTGCTGTAAAAGCAATTGGTCACTTGCCTTAAATAAAAGACCAGTGGATAGTAAAAAAAATCTCTTCTGATTATGTGTTTGGAGTTTCAATCTTCATATATTTGATAAATGAATTATAAATAACTACGATTTTCCCTTTTTATCGACGATATTCATCTTGAAAGTGTTTTCCCCTTTTATTTGATTGTATGTGGTTGTAATACGGATGTAACGAAAGATGCAATAATGTTTCCTATTCTGAGTTTTATGATTTTTTAATAGATCATTGCAGGGATGGGGGAATATCCTTATCTTCTTGTACGTTCCTCTGTTCATGTTTAATATATTTCATGAATGCCGATTATAATGAAATTATATTGATATAAAACCGCAATAACTGCGCGGAAATGAGCATATTAAACAAACCATTGTCCATATGCAACAGAGTCGTTGCATTTAAAGGCATATTGTACACGTGTTTTATTGGTATTTGTTTCAAATATTTAACATTTTTTGCAAGAACCTTCAGTGCTAATGGGGTATTTCTGGACGTGTTTTATTATTATTACAGAGTTACATTAATTAATTGCTTCATTAGAAGCAAATTTAGAAAACATTGCATTAATTCATTAATTAATTGATTGTGTGGTTAGTCAAACTTAAAACTTATCCCAATTGTAAAAATGAAAATGTTTCCATTTTTCTTGGCGTATTTACTAACTGCTCTCTTTTTTACTGATAAGATTTCAGCGCATTTGAAATGATATCGTATAATTAAACTAGTTTGTCGTTAAAATTTTGCTCAATCATTTTAGGTATATCAACTTCAAAAGTTAAACTCTCTGTTCTGTTCTGTCAAAAGTTAAACCTAATAATTTAAAGTGGGTACATCCCCAGACTAGTTTCCACCTTGTTTTTATGGATCTTGTGCTGTATTTTAAGGACCCTATCCACGCAACATGGGTTTCATCAAAATTCACCTTAAGGCCTGGATATAGGAAAAAGGAATGCAATAATTGTAATGCCGTATTCAATGATTCTTCTGAACAGACCATTAATAAATATATATCGTCAGCAAATTGTGATATCTTGTTTTATTCATTGTCAATGTTTATCACCTTTATTTGTTTGCATTTCGTTATTTTAATCGCTAGTATTTCTGCACAAACTATAACTATATATGTTGAAATAGGGTCTCCCTGACGACAACCACGTCGTATCATAAAGAAGTCTGACAAAACCCGTTCAACTGGATTGCATTTTCCATATTATTAAACAGAAGTGCTATCCAGTTCTTAAACATAGTTCCAAAGTTAAAAAAAATCAAACACATATCTTATAAAACTGAATGATAATGTATCGAACGCGTTTTCAAAATCAATTAGCATCAGGAGACCAGGGATTGGTTTTATTCAGTTTGGTTCAAAATATCATATAATAATAGTGTATTATCCCCCATGTACGTGCCTTTCATGAAAATTGAACATGTGTGGATATACTAGTAAGAGTTCCACACAAAAACCACATTATCTAAAATCATGATTTAGATCTTTGTCTATAAAATATAACTTTAAAATACACATCGCTTGTGTTAAGAAACTATTATTTCAACCATAATCAATAAACACAAATTGATATCACAAGGCAAAACAAACAAATACAATTGTGGTCACTGGGCATATAAGTCTATATGGCTTATTATTTCATTCGACTAATATATTCATGAATGGATCTTTATTTTAATAGCTTGGCTGTCCGATAAGCGGAGTGGTTGGTACACGGGCTTCGAACCTAGGCGATAAGGGTTCAATCCCCGTTCCCGGCAACATGAGAGTTTGTTTGGTGGTCACCATACCGGACAGGTGGGGTTTCCTTCGGGTACTCCGGCTTTCCTTCCCCCACAACTCAAGACCACATCAAAATTGAAAATCTTTCAGTAACAACTAAATAGCTGGCAATTGCACCTATAATTCAAAATTCGTCCCACTTGTCGTGAGCCTAGTAAGTTAATTCGTTATGAGTGCTTTGACACACACTCCGGGCCCACACATAATGAAAGATAATGATCATTGAACATTGAAATATTTAAATATCAAGAGCGAATATGTATTTGTCAACCTTTATTGAAATGCAGTGTGCGTGTTTGTATTTGTTTACAACAACTCTGAGATAATTTTGCTAATATTATTGACGCTTTAAGTAGTTTTTGCAGCTATTATTAGTCAGAATAATAGTATGTAAGTTTCATCACAAAAAGGCGATTTTCATATATGAGGCGCGCTCTCAGATTTTTTTTTGTTTGCCTGTGCGTAAAGTGGCATCACAGATTTTCATGTACAGTCCGCACAGGCTAGTCAGAGACGAAACTTTCCGTTTTTTTTTTATATTTTTCGTTTAAAGAAAGTCTCTTCTTAGCAAAAATCCAGTTTGGGCGGAAAGTGGCGGACTGCACATGCTAATCTGGGACGACACTTTACGCACATACATATAACCCCCTTCTCACAGCGCGAGGCTCATATCCAGAACAAAATAACAATCATGATGTAAAGATGGACGTGTGCATGTTTCAAGACGTTCCGCTTCAATAATTCTCCAGAATTGGTTTGTGTATTTTGGGTAACTGCACAAATAATTAAGTACACAATTAGTGTTATGGATATTCAATTTGATACAACTCCGCACAGGGCAGATACGTAATAACCTCATATCATGTTTATGGAACATGGTATTTATTTCAGATGTCCTTCTTTTGAATCGTCATTGACTTACCTATTTACGAAACGTGTCTTATATGAGCCTCACTCCGTGAAAAGGGGGTTTTATGCATGTTCGTAAAGTGTCGTCCCAGATTAGCCTGTGTAGTACAGGCTAATCAGGGACGACACTTTCCGCTTTTATTGTATTTTTCATTTAAAGGAAGACTCTTCTTGACGAAACACCACCTAAGGCGACAAGTGTCGTCTCTAATGACGACACTTTACGCACAAGCATTAAATCCCATTTTCACAGAGCTAGTCTCATATGTATTTGTTCAAGGTAATATCTAATTGGGCATGTCGTCAGTGCTTTACACAATTAAGTGTATTAAGTGCTTCTGTACTTAAACAATAATGCGTTTTTTTGGGTTGATACGTATTATTTTCCCAAAATAATTGACATTTTTCATTGTCATTTCAGTTGATATGTCGGTATCTAGTGATTCATCCTCGCCCAGTATGACCAACCACAGCTTATTACAGCCCGCCAGTCTCGGTAAGTAACTGGGGACGATAAGTAAGTGACAAATCGTACGGTATGTAAGTAAAACTTGATACAGTAGGTTAGTATCACTAGGTACGGTGGGTAAGTAACACTGGGTACGGTAAGTCAGTTACGCTAGGTACGGTAGGTTAGTAACACTATTTACGGTAGGTCAGTAACACTAGGTACGGTAGGTAAGTAACACTGGGTACGGTAGGTCAGTATCACTAGGTACGGTGGGTAAGTAACACTGGGTACGGTAGGTCAGTAACACTAGGTACGGTCGGTTAGTAACACTGGGTACGGTAGGTTAGTAACACTGGGTACGGTCGGTTAGTAACACTGGGTACGGTAGTTTAGAAACACTAGGTACGGTGAGTAAGTAACACTGGGTACGGTAGGCCATTATCACTAGGTACGGTGGGTAAGTAACACTGGGTACGGTAGGTTAGTAGCACTGGGTACGGTAGGTAAGTAACACTAAGTACGGTAGGTTAGTAACACTGGGTACGGTAGGTCAGTAACACTAGGTACGGTAGGTTAGTAACACTGGGTACGGTAGGTCATTATCACTAGATACGGTGGGGAAGTAACACTGGGTATGGTAGGTCAGTAACACTGGATACGGTAGGTTAGTAACACTAGGTACGGTAGGTAAGTAACACTGGGTACGGTAGGTCATTATCACTAGGTACCGTGGGTAAGTAACACTGGGTACGGTAGGTTAGTAGTACTTGGTACGGTAGGTAAGTAAAACTATGTACGGTAGGTAAGTAACACTGGACACGGTTCCATCACCGAAACAACAATGGATAAGCCTCGTAAGGCAGATCAGTGACGCCGACCGCGTGAGAACGACATCTTTGATGTTCAATGGGCCACGCCTGAAAAAAATGCAACATGACATTCGATCAACGTCATTGAACATATGATGTTGTTCCAGTTCATTTCAATTGACATCGTCTAAAAATATCCATACTTCTTTTTCATGTTTTGTTTTTATTTTGAAGTTCAATTACTAGGCCGGTACTATTTTTGTTATATGTAAAACACTCGCGTGTTTACTAGGTCATAACTTGGAAGTTTTTTTTTAGAACTTCGAATAGATTTGTATATCGTTAAATAAAACAACTCTAGTTTAATGAAAATAAAGTATGTGTGGTGTAATAGGTTTGAAATGCATGTTTAATTAAGTCCGTAAGCATATATCGTAAATAGAAGCGATTGAGTTTGCTTTTTGATGTTTTTGCGTAGCTAGGAGTTTGTTGGTTAATGTTTTTGCGTAGCTTAGGTTGATTATCAATGGTAGATATAACAGTCTAAAACTTTAATTAATCATGCGGCGTCTCATCTGGGTCTACGCTGTTTGCCAAGGCCTTTTTTTCTAGACGCTAGACATACATGGGCTTAATAATACGTAATGATTTAATTAAAATATAAAGTACATCTCATCATACAGCCCTCATTCCCTAGCGAAGTGAAACATGTCCTCATAACGATTTTACACTTGAAAAAAAAAATAGATACATATACCGCATTACTCAGTACACACCGGCATACAAGTTCGCACATCTTTGTAATAATTTTAACACCTAAGTTGCTTAACAATCATTCAAACTTGTTTATTCAGTATCCAAATCAACTGAAATTTGAGACCGATTTTCCTTTATATAACCACCATATCATTATATTCACAATCTTTCTCAAAATATTAAAATAATTAAAGATTATTGGTAGAGTAAGTATTGTTATCATCTCTTGTATTTAAAAAAAGTGACTTACTGCCTATACACCACAGGACAATAAATGCAGCACAGCACTAACATAATAATAAAAGCTGGAGTCAACGCCTCGGAAAAACTAGCACCCCTCTTGCTAATTATATCTATATTTTATTTATGTTTAACGAAATGATCGATCATTGTGATTATTTATCTTTGTTTTGAAACTAACATAAAACAAAGAAGTAATTATTTATATTTCTAAAATAATCTTAGTTATACGTGAATATACTATTCGTGTCTCCAGCTTTTTTAGTCAAGCATCCCCAGTGGTGGAAAAAAGGCGAAGTAACGGCTTGGCTGAACTGGTGTGTGGAGGAATATTCGATAGAACCAGTACTACCGGAAAAGTTCGATTTAAATGGTAAGAATATATATATGTCTCGTTATGTCGATCGCGAGAAGATGATGTAGACAGGTGTCTCGTTCTGTCGATCTTGTTCAGATTCTATAGACTGGTGTCTCGTTTCTGTCGATCGAGTGCAGATGCTATAGACTCGTGTCTTGTTATGTCGATCGCGAGAAGATGATAAAGAATGTTGTCTTGTTATGTCGATCGCGTGCAGATGATATAGAATGGTGTCTCGTTTCTGTCAAACGCGTGCAGATGCTATAGACAGGTGTCTCGTTATGTCGATCGCGTGCAGATGATGTAGAAATGTGTCTTGTTATGTCGATCGCGTGCAGATGATATAGACTGGTGTCTCGTTTCTGTCGATCGCGTGCAGATGCTATAGACAGGTGTCTCGTTATGTTGATCGCGAGAAGATGATATAGAATGGTGTCTTGTTATGTCGATCGCGTGCAGATGACATAGACAGGTGTCTCGTTCTGTCGATCGCGTGCAGATGATATAGACTGGTGTCTCGTTTTGTCGATCGCGTGCAGATGATGTAGACTGGTTACTCGTTATATCGATCGCGAGAAGGTGATATATAATAGTGTCTTTTTCTGTCGATCACGTGCAGATGGCATAGACAGGTGTCTCGTTCTGTCGATCGCGTGCAGATGATATAGACTGGTGTCTCGTTCTGTCGATTGCGTGCAGATGCCATAGACTGATGTCTCGTTCTGTCGATCGCGGGCAGATGATATAGACTGGTTTCTCGTTCTGTCGATCGCGAGCAGATGCTAAAGACTGGTGTCTCGTTCTGTCAATCGCGTGCAGATGACATAGACTGGTGCCTCGTTCTGTCGATCGCGAACAGATGATGTAGACTGGTTTCTCGTTCTGTCGATCGCGAGCAGACGATATAGACTGTTGTCTCGTTCTGTCGATCGCGTGCAGATGATATAGACTGGTGTCTCGTTCTGTCGACAATGTAATGCTTCCCAGTCTTTCAGCGGGGGTAATCACTTGACAAACAAGATGGCGACGTCCATGCTGAGACAGGCATTTTTCACCGTTTCATACCCTTCATGTCTTTTATTAATTTTTAAAATGCCGCTCACTTTCCAGCCACATCAGCAGTTTAGTCATAAGCGTTTATTTTGTATTAATATTCGCACTATATCTCGACTTGACTCGCTGCGAAATTTCTTAGCGGGGTGACCTTATTACTAAATATAAACTGAAACTTCTCGCAGAGTGGATCGAAAGTTTATATAGACTGGTTCTTCACAGTGAGTCTATAACAAATATACATATGTAATACAAATACAGACTGGCGCATCTCGTTCTGAATGCAAAATCACGTAGACGGTTGATGTTTATTACACAAATTAGCGAACACTGTCCCGTGTTGCAGGGAAGGCCCTCTGTCTGCTGACAAAGACTGATTTTATGGACCGGGTACCACGGAACGGTGATGTACTGTACAACAGTCTCATAAAACTCATATCCAATCATCAACCCGGTAGTTTATTTATTTTTTCCCTTCGTTTATTTGTTTGCAATTCTTTTTTATTAATGTATCATATACTTGATTTTATTATTTGAATTATAGTATTTTTTAATTTGCACAGTTTTATATATTATGTTTTCGTGAATAGTCCACAAAAATATTTGCCTTGGTGATACACACAAGTTATATATTCATAGTTAAATCAATGTTTCAGTATTTTACCGTTGAACTTACTGACCTACTCTGGTTTCAGGAAGGTTCGTCTTCCAAGCGGTGCCACATTCCGTTCCGGAAGCGATAGTGACCTCTATCTCTGACCGCCTCTATCAAACATCGGTGTTGTCGCGTAAGTTAGAGTGCTAAGCTAAGGAGTTCTAGATTTTCGCCTTCTGCTTTACGAAAACGTATTATTCCACCCTGATAGCATTTCCATCACTTATCCGAGCAAACAGAGAGGATTGGTTGATAAAAGACAGCCTTTTATAGAGTAGTAACTTGTATAAGCAAAACCAGTGGCCTTATTTTAAATGTTTACTGTTGAGTGGATTGCATAAGGTATCATGTTTTCAGTTATTGTATAGATTGATTAATCACTCAAAGAAAATAGTACGTGCCATTTCAGTCAAATTTGATTAATTGCTAAAACAGTTTAGGGCCAAATGACCCTATTAAATACATTTAATTCAGATCCAAATCTGCTTATCATTCCACAAACAGGCAGTCCGCCGCAGCTGCCCGGTCTCCATTCGTTGACGTGTGACTCGCGCCCTTCTTATGTGCCTATCAGGCCAAACCATCCCCTTGGCTCACCAAGCATACACGACTCGTTCAATGGACAGGCCGCGTTGAGTGGTATGCATGTCATAGCTTTCTGACGGGTCAGGGTTAGCCGCGAATTTAAACCCTTCCCAAAGCGGATCAAGAGTGTTTTTATTAAAAAGCACATTATCATGTGCTCATTTCCAAAAAAGCAAAACAAAATCCACGTTCTCCTTTCTACATTTTTCCTGCTCTTCAAGTCATGATAAATTGCCATAAATGTGTATTGCTGATTTGAATGAAATTCACTTATTTGGGTATATATCGCCAGCAAAGGGGTCTTTGAACGGTTGTAGAAATATGGGTGGTGTTTTGGTAGGTATAAAACCAGTATAAAAGAATTATGTTACCCAAGTACTTCATACGTTTACTGATTACATAATCTTACAAATTAATAAACATGTATTTAAGGTATCTAGAGATATACTGTTCATAACTGTATATATACCGCCCACTAATTATCCTGTATACGGAAATAGTGATGTTAAAGGTATAGATATAATTGAAGATGTGTTATGTAAGATGAACGTAGAAGAGTATTGTATACTTTTGGCATGTGATCTTATTGCAAGAGTCGGTGTTGAAAGCGATTGTATTGAATCGATTTCAAATATGCCAATGTTTAACGAATATGAGTTTATTTTAACTGTACATCCTCGAGTATGTGATAGAAAGTCAATAGATTCGCATGTAAATAGTTGTGGTAGAAACTTGTTGAATTTGTGTTGAATGTATGCATTATAGATTCTGAATGGTAGATGTGGGTCTGATAAAAAAAAATAGTAATTTTACATACTTTAGCTCAAATGGCTGTAGTGTTATCGATTATTTTATTGGTAATGCTGAATTATTTGATATAATCGAAGATATGTTTGTCGACGAGGAAATGTATTAAAATTAAATACATTTTTTATTGAAAGTAATATAATGGAAACCTTAAAAGGCAACAAATTGGACGAACGCTTTAAAGGGAACTTCCGTGAAAAGAATATAGAATTATACAAACATAGTCTCTCGAAGGCAATTGAAAATAATGATGTGTTTTCTATGTGTTTCAACACAGATGAACCTATTGACAGTATTATTAAAAAGTTTCAAGATATCCTTATTGATTGCAGTGGACATTTACTTTAAAAAATAAACAAGGGACAAAATTGTCACAAAACCAGGTTTTCAATATAAAAAGTCTGAAAAAGGGAGACAACTGCAAGTCAAAATGTGCATTGCTACTGATTGTTCATCACAATTACCCGCCTTGTTTCAAAATCAATCTGTTTTTCGACCCCGTGACCTAGTTTCTGACCCGGCATGACCCAAATTCGAACTTCACCTAGATATTGTCTAGATACAACTTCTGACCAAGTTTCGTAAAGATCGGATGAAAACTATATGAATTAGAGAACGGACAAGCTTGTTCCGCCCGCCCGCAATCCAGCCCGCCAGCCAGCCCGCATTCGCCAATCTCATAACCATTTTTTTCCTTCGGAAAACCTGGTTAAAAACCAACGGTAAAAAAATAAAACATGGTTTGATAAAGAATGCAAAGATTATAAAAACGCGCGTTAGTAAGGCTCTACAGTTATTTATGGTCAACAATAATGTGAATAATATTGAGCACTATTAATCGGCTAAAAAGAATTATCATATATTGTGTAAAACAAACGTATACGATATAAGGAAAACGTAGTAAACAAATTGTCGAGCACAGTCCAAAATCAGAAACTGTTTTGGGAAAATGTAAAAAATCTTCACAAAAATTCAGTGATAGAGCCTTACATTTCCTGTGAAAAAATGCTATGAACATTTTAGAGCAGGGTTAACTTTAGAAAATTGTAAAAATGATGGGCTACATTGTATCGATATTGATGCAAATACTAGTGATTTTGGTGAATCACAGAACGCACTTTTTTATTCTGTTATTACAGAAGTAGAAATCTTGCAAGCATTAAAATCATTGAACCCCGTAAAATCAAGTGCGGGTGAATTATTAGCGAATCATCTTATACATAGCATAGAAATTATTCTTCCATATATAAAACTCATATTTAACAGGCTATTTACAGAAGGCCTCTTCTTAGAAAGTTGGGCTTGTTCAATTTTAATACCCTTACATAACAAAGCCCTACAAATAATCCCAATAATTATAGGGAAATATCACTTATAGATGTTTTAAGCAAAATTAATATAAGCATATTGAACAAAAGGCTTTCGTTTTATCTTGAAGCATATGATAAAATAACAGAGTCGCAGGCAGGGTTCCGAAAAGGATATTCGACTATTAACAATGCGTTTGTTTTGTATTCAATAATTAGCAAATATGTATGTCGTAAAAAAACTCAAAATATGTGTCGCATTTGTAGATTTTACAAAGGCATTTGACTATGTCAATAGGAGACGGTTACTCTTGACTTTAGTGAATAATAATGTTGGTGGGAATCATTTACTGGCTATAAAAGCCCCATTTAAGAAGGTTAAAACACAAGTTAGGTCAAATAATACATTAAGTGACGTGATCGAATATAATATGGGAGGACGACAAGGCTGAAATGTAAGCCATATTCTGTTCTGTTTGTATATCAATGAATTATATGAATATTTAAAAAGTCAGAACATAAGTGGTATGCAACTTACCCCAGATTATGTTGAAATATTTATGTTATTATTTGCTGACGATGTAGCACTGGCTTCGGATACAGTTTCAGGTCTACAATAGAATATGCGTATTTAAATGTGTGACTATGCTATGTTATTTGTATTTGCAAAGGCCGGAGGCCACATAGCAATAAACATTGAATTGGGAGCCGATAACGGATGCTTTAACAAATAATTACCGTATTTTAATTCCAACGTAATGGGGTGTGAACGTTGTTTACTCGGGTTACACCTATGTGACGTAATAACACATTATTGTTCGTTGGGAACGCACAGGAACAAACACAACAGTTCATTTCTCGTTTCATCGCGATTTATTTCTATTGAATATTTTCGAATACAACGCTTGCTAATGTTCGTGAAATATAATCTAACAGCGCGGCGAGCCAATATGGCTGCCGCGACACGAAAGCGTGACCGCTCTCTTCGCTGGCTAGAAGGACTCTTCTCTCTATCAAAAGTACCCATAAACATAAAATAATACTATTCTTTATAACATATTTGATTGGTCAAAGTGATTAACAGAACACCCGTTGATTTCCCATTGGCTCGGTCAAAGAGTTCCCTTACCCCGTGTTATTTGCCGATTGGTTGAGTGTTGTTCCAACAAGACGTTCCCCGGGAATGAAGTAAACAAGCTATTCATACATAAACCCATTTATCGAATAATCATCTTATATGTCTGGTCTGACTAATTAATGTATTGTCCGAGAGGTAATTTTCAAGGATTACGATTTCGGTTGCATCACCCTATAGAGTCTAGCGACAATAATGTACAATAGTACTCCCTTTGACCGGTGTAGATCAATGGATATATTAAGTAACTAAGTCTGATTAGAATTTCCGTTTCAATACTTCTGACCATTTTATCAATTGGATGTCTTGTTAAATAAACGTCTCTAATTAGCAGATGCACCTTTGACCTTTCAAACTGCTGACCTAGTCTATGTTACAATGAATGCAAAGTATGTCATGTTTCTACATGTTAAATGGCCAATATATCATAAAGATTTGCTATTAAATTTCCAAACTTCATTTATTTTATTATTATTCCCAATATTCAAATCTTTTCTTTATATAATTACTATGATATAAGAGTTATCATTAATTACACTAGTTATTTTATTTATAAATATTGATGTAAATAAACTTTTAACATTTACTTACATTATTAAAACATCTATTTCTATTTATGAAATTATGGTTGGACCTGCAGCTATGTTACACCTAGTTAAACAGTTATATACCATTTCATATCCCGTTAAGTCATTTGTTGTTTTTCCAGGTGGCATAATATTCGATGAACTTCATAAAGGTGCGAGTAACTCACCAGGTATGTTTTCTCCTTGAGCTCTAGATACAAAATGTTTGTGCATCCTCTCCCTGTTTCAGAGTTACTCTGTTTTCGCAGAGCGTAATATACTCATAATACAGCATTGATGTGCATTATTAGTAATATTCGAATAAACGATTAGAGAAAAGAGGATAGTTTAACTGTGACAAATTAGAAACAGATATCCAGCTAAAACAAGGCAAACGAAATCAATAATATCCTTAAAAAACAACATGTACATGTTTTTCTATTCAATTTTTTCTAGAATGTTTTCTGATCCGGATTTTCTCAAGTATTCTTTCTATATAAATGGTTCTGCTCTGTTTGTTTAACCATTTTTTTCTTTGTTTCAATAATATACTACTACTACTACT